>JAPYYS010000717.1:0-89605 GCA_030522525.1 Campopleginae sp. 14b | reverse complement strand
AAAAAAAAAAAAAAAAAAAAAAAAAAAAAAAAAAAAAAAAAAAAAAAAAACGCGATTGCTCACCCTCCATTTTTTCAGACAACTTAATATTTACACTAATACGAAAAAAGTGAAATCTCCGACGTTATTTTCCTTCTACTATGAGACTCTGATTGTTTCCATTTTTCTGCATCGCAGAATTAAAGAAAGACTACCTTTTTCGAACATTTGGTGAAACTAAAGAAAACGTCTTCGAGCTCGTCCATGTCTCGAGACTCTTCAGATTTCCATGCTTTCTACATACAGCACACACGATTGCTAACCGGAAAGTTTTTGTCAGTGAAAAATTATTTGTGAGTCTTCCAAATAAATAATAATAATAAAATTCAAGAATGGTCGAGAAAAATATATGAATATAAGGAAATGCCTTGAAAGTTGAATCGAGCTGAAAGAAATGTAGAAAAAAAAAGAGCCAAGTGTCGGAGTCTCAAAAACTGAGACGATCGACGACGAAAATAATGAAAAAAAAAGATTCTCACCGTTTGAAATGCTCTCTTATGCGATCCTCTCGGATGTTTTCCGGCAGATTTCCAACCCACAGGTGACGTGTCTCTCTAACCATTTTGCTCCGAACTCTTCATTTGGGATCGGATGTTGTGTTATCGTTTTGCGGGGCACTGTACACAACGACACACAACACAGGTTAAAAGCACCGATTCAATAACGAGGCGGCAAGGCGGCGAGAACCAACAAACAAAAACAGCGATAATTACGTATCGAACGTGCCCAACTTCCTTGTGTTTTATCGAATTATTATTAACAATGATAATAATAATAAGAATAATCCACAACGCACTAGGGTTATGGATATTCGAAGACACGTACACACATGCACAAACACGCACGGCGATATCGATGATTTTCTTGAATTTCCTTTTTTTTTATATATCTCGTTAAAAGAGCGCGCGATACACCAGAGCACCAATTTATAGTGACGTGCACCCGCACGCACGGAAAACACGGATACACAGGCGAAAACACGCACACTAAATTGAAAGCACTGTAAAACGGCGCGCTTGGCCAAGCGCACACAAATTCAGTGACGCGCGCGCTCGCTCGCTCTCTTTCTATCCTTCGCGCGAGCAGCACCGACGCGCTCTGCTTTTCGCCTCGATATATATCCTTCTCTCTCTCTTTCTACCTCTATCTCCCTCTACGTGCCCTCTCGAGGAGCCGACGAGCGCACGCACACACTCACGCCGCGCGCGCACACCCGTGTTTCTCGCTGTCGCTCTTTTTAATCTCACTCACCGTCTCGCACACCCACACACACACGCACACGCACTATTTTTCCATTTTTTCGATCTTTCCCTTTGGAGCGATGTATTTGATAATGGAAATACTACTCCCAGCGATAAACGAGGAACAAAAAAAAACTTTCAACTTTATATCCAACGCACTCTTGTCGTACACGATTTTATTTATCGAACAATTTATTTTTTCCTCTAGGATCACCGAAATATGTCGTGACACTCCCGCGACCTTCGTAGCAAAGGGTTGTGTGTGCAGGGGGCGTAAAACGGCGTTGGCAACACTACTTTGTTTTATTATATATTTGTTATTCCTTCAACAATCACTGTTTAACGACGCGAGCGTGCTCGAACAATGGCCCCGCTAACGTTTTCTCGAGACGGCAAAAAGCCGGCGCGATATCGGCTCGCGAGGTACGAAACCCTCGCGGTAATGAAACGAGCCGACGTACGTCGTCGAGGCGTCGTGTACAACGCGCTTTATTATAACGCTCCTCCTTATTATTCGGACGCTTGACGATACACGATATATTGGTTTTGTTACCGTTGCCGAACTACACCACATGGTACGAAAAAACAAAACAAAACGAGGGATAACCAACGCCGTATACCAAATTGGGGAGGGGCTATCGAAAATGCACTTTGCTTCGTTTCCTTCTTTTTTTTTTTTTCAACCGGAAAGATTGGCCCTAACGAAACACGTAACACCACTGCCGAGCACACGGAACGACGGCGAGCCGTCCCATTCCATTGCCAACATACAACTCGCGTACACGGAGAAACGAGGAAAAAAGGTGAAAAAAAGAAAAGAAAAACCACTGCTGCCACCTACTGTACTGCGCGTTTGTGTTCACACACGATCTCTCTCTCTTTCTTGTTTTCTTGGGAGGAGCACACTGACGTGTATCACCTCGATTTTTCTTCCTTTTGCCAATTTATCGGCGAAGATTAAACTTTCCTCAAAACGGTGTGGAAACTTAATTACTTTTCTTGGTTTTGCGCGATGCTTTTTTTTGCACACGCAGTAGGGGGGACACGGAGCGGGCACACGCACAATAAACCGCGGATCGTGTTGTCCGTGATAGAGAGAGAGAGAGAGAGGGGTTCAGCAGGCGAGGGGGCGGAGGGAGGTTGACCAGAAAGCAGCGCGGATCAAGGCGCCTAGATGGCGGGCAACGTTTCGACGATATAATACTCTGTCTCTCTCCGTTATTTACTCGCGAACTCCTCGAGGATGTTACGACTTTCCAGCCTTTGGGCTGCTGCTTCGACGACACCCCAACGTTTCTTCCACGCGTCAATTATCATCGACGAGTCTCGCACGCCGAATTCGTAAAACTCTCTCGACGCGCGCGTTTACAACAACGGAAGCAACTACGTTCTCCCTGCTTTGACACCGCGCACTGCTTTATTCGTACTCGCGCTTACTCTTATCTGCTTCGAGAGCTCTTCCACTGCCTTTTATTCACTCACGCCGATCAGTTTCTATTTCTTCACGTTTGCATTTCCGAGCGTGTGTGCCGACGAAATTCGATATATTATATATATTAACGTATATATATATATATCTATATATATATATATATATACATATATATTACGCACACATGTATAAAATGCGATTGCGCGTCACACCGAGGGCCTTTGACCCACACATACAAGTTGAGACTGTACGACTCCTTCGTCTTCCTTTTCTTTACGAACGATTAAACTCTTTTCTCCTTCTTCGATGAAACTTTTACGCGTTATTTATGTATGATTATTCGTAGACTTGCGGTAGGCTTCGTGAGCATCGTACACAGTTTCGTTGCGAGAAAAAAAAATAAAAATAACATTTCTCGTTCAACACTTTTGGACACGTACACGGGACGGAGCAAGCCTCGCTCCTTCTCACTGCACTACACTACTCGAAGTGACGTCACCGTGGCGGGAGCGTAACGCGGCTCGCTGGCCAGACGCGGCGCTAACAGCGGTAGGGATACAGAGGGGAAAGGAACGAGTCTACCTCGTGAGCGCGCGCGCCCCGGTAGGTTAGAGAGACAGAGAGCCAAGCTGCCTGCGACATTTAGATTCGCCGGCCGCGCTGCTATCGCTTTCTCGCTTGCCCTCCTCTCTTGCGCTTTGCTTCGCGAGCGACCTGCCCGCCTGGTGGGAATTGACCGGAGTGGGGGAACGCGCGCATGCGGTCAGATTGAGAACTACGGATTCTCTCGGCGTTGCACGCATGCGCAATACGACGCACTTCGTGCTGTACGCTACGCTGTTAGGTGCAAAGCCGCCGGGGCTTATACATAATACCTTCAAAATAAAAAGGACGTTACTCATAACTATTCACCAGCTAAATCTCAAAGTTGAGCCTTTCTGTTTATTGAACGGTACTATGTATACCGACAATACATGTGTCCATGCGCGATTATTCTATACATCGGGGCGCTCTGCGCACGCACATATACTAAACTCTGGTGGGGCACTCTCTCCTCCCGCGCTTTACAATTGAAGCAAGGGCAGGTGGGGATCTCGGATACTCCGGGAAAGGAGGGATAACGGGTCGAACGAGCTAACCCGAACCCCTGAGGCAAAGTTACCGTCCGCTCGCCCCTCCCTCCGCGCTGTCCCCTCGTTGCCGTGCGGTAGTTTCTGCCGCGAGGGCTTTCTCGCTCTTTTCCAATCCTTCTCCCACACCCTCTACCTTTTGCCTTGCACGAGAGATTATCTATCCTCCTTCCACTTTCCATCGAACAAACGTTTCACGCCTCACTCTTCTTCTCTCTCTCATTCCCTTCGACGATTACATCGCCCTCCTCCCCCGCCCTCGCGCCTTCTCCGTCTGACGCGCTCAAGCCCTATTTCACATTTTCAATCGTTTTATCTCTCTCCCACTAAGCTCCCCGTTGTTCGTGGGACGTGCGTGTTGTGTTTCATATCCGTGGTATCACGAGCCTTCCTTCGTTTTTATTCGAGAAAATGGGTTACCTCAACTTTATTTCGCTCATCAGTCGTCAATTTTTATTACAATCTCATCGCAGTCACAATTCTTTTGTTTATTTGCTGTTTTTCATACTTAAACCTTCGGATAAACTTCAAGAGCCATCAAGCACACGTGACCGCCTCAAAATTGAGGCTAGCGCCTCTCGTTGTAAGAGCCCGAATGAGACGCCAATTGGTACGAGCGCTCCTAGCAGCCAAACTTCCAACCGCCTGAAACGTCAGTCCTAGATCGGTTCTCTATACTTGGCAGATGGATTTAATAATTCTTATGCTTTATTGTTGCTATAGCTCGGATATTATTTATTGAGGCAATCGACGCTATTATCACCATTTCCGGTACAATACTTTGTTCACGTCTCAATCTAGCTGGCATATAAACTGCCAAGCATTCAGAATCAAGTCCCAGGAGGTATTCGAACTATAAGGCCCGAATGACCTTAGTAACTCCAGGTATACGACGTACGATTTTTACCACTCCGGGTTCGACCGACCTGAGGTTGCAATCATTTTTCTCCAAATTTTAAACGATCTTGACCATGAGGCTAGATCGCCTCCGCCATCAGTATGCTGGATACTATTTCCAGCTGGAAATGGTCTTAGCTAAAGTTTGAACGATCGTAGGTGTGAATACCATGTGTTGCAAACTGTTCACACATTCGTTTTCGTAATGGATTCAGAAAATTGGAAAGAAAATGATTCTCGTTCACGTTGAATAATTTTTTTAGCGATATTCCTAACATATATTTATTCATTAATAACTAACTATTACATCGAAGACTCTGTAATATTGTCAATGAGTTCGGTGGCCACTTCTGAGCTTTAGCAACAATTGATCAACATTTTAGTCGTTTCCATGCTGTTCGGTCACACGGCATTGCTCGTACGTTCTTCCTGTCGCGAAGCGCGATAGTCAAGTGGCGTCATCCCGCGTCCGTAGACCGTAACGGTGACCGAAAAAAAAAAACGCAAAAACAATGAAAAAAAAACGTATCAAAATGGCGTATTGCAAACCGCTATCGTGTAGCAGAGCTGCTCGAGATATCTCGGAAAAAAATTGCACTGCGCATGAATTCGTCTCACGGAGGAATCGCGCGTGTTGCGCGCATGCGCGGTTTTCAGTGGTGGGAGACCCGCGTCGGAAATGATTGCGAATGACGCTGTAACGTGCTGCCATCGTTGGCGTCCATGGCGCACACCGGAAACACCGATTACCTCTCATTCAAATTTAAACATTCGTAACTACACTGTAAACGCCGTTCATGCTCGAGACTTTGATTGAACATAATAACGTTATTGTTCCGTGTCTTTCGCAAAAGCTTGAGAGACTCTTTCTGACGCTGCAATCGGGCTTAATAGAGCTCACAAAATGTGTCATTATTCAAAGAAAAAAATCTACTACCAAAAAAAATCGTTGATAAAAAAAAGAATGCTAATTTTTTTTATTTTCACACATATCGGGAATTCAGTTCATGATTATTCTTTCCAAATGCAGCTTCTCGTCACCCATGAAGACAACGACGTCTGCGATCGATTATCTCCTCGTCGTTGCCATCGACAACTTTTAATTTCTTTGTTTATGGCAACACCTAACCTTAATAATAAATCCACCTCGACTCATTCATCCACCGAATCTATCGTAAATTCTTTTGTATTCTCCGTATAATTCGGAAATATGGAAACTCTCGATGGCGACAAAGAATTCGACGAGACGGAAGAACCGTCTGTCACTTCGAGCGATCCTGATGAACGGAAATTGGCGCGAAGATTGAGAATCCAAAGAAGACTCGAAGCTCTCAAAAAGTAAGTCTCGTTTCTTCCTCACAACTTTGACGTTAAAAAACTTTACATTTATTCGATTTACCTTCATTAATCCATTCAATCATTAATTCATTCAAAAATATGCTCAAAGATTCCAGAATATCTTGAAATGTGTCGATTTTTAAACAAAATAGAATTTATTAAAATTCAGGCAGGAAGGAGTCGAGGAAGATGCAGTTATTGAGAAAACCCAAACAGAAAAACAGATAGAAACAAGCACCGAAATTTTGGAAAAATTGATAGCGGAGGGCGACGAGGTAGTTTCTAATGTGAAAATAGCCAACGATGCCCGGGCCATTGATCGCTATGAAGAGGATATCGCTGTGCGGAAAAAACTCTTCAAAATCCTGGAAGACGAAGCTGACGACTCGTTGAAAAAGTACAAACTTGTCAATGAAAAATGGTCCTCCATTCTCGAGTCCAAAGATCCTCTCGACATTCACAACAACATACAATCTCAAACTGCCAAATGCGACGAAATTTTAAAACAAAAGGAAATTGTTATCCAAGAATTGAAACAAGAGTTAGAGAATGCGGACGAAAAATTCACCGCCGATCAGAAGAAGCAGAGCGAAGATATTAACTTGTTGATCGAGCGGATTGAAAATCAAGCAAGTATCATAAATAACGAGCTTTATAAACGCTTCTCTGGCTTTCCAAAAGATTCACAAAGAATTTCACAGTCTTTGAAACTGAGAAACCAAATCGCAATAGTGCAAATTCTTATGCATTTATATTTTTCAAAAAATCTATCAAACCCAATAAACTTCAGACTTTTATGAAATTTTTCTAAAATCATTTGAACGCAATTAAAATAAATGAATTTCGAATTGCCAAGCTCCGTGACTCTTAAAATCTTCGAAAACCAAAATCTGCAAAATTATGAACTTTGCACTGAACTATTTTGCATTTTTCCGAAACGTTTTTGTGTTTTCTATAGATTTTCATAGATTATAGAGCGTGAATGGCAGTTAAAATTTCATAGTTGATTTTTCGCAGGTCAATACGATAGCCAAAGCTTATCGAAAAGAGATCGTCCTGATTGAGGAAGCTTTGAATTCCGAGAGAAGTTCACTCCTCGAGAGTGTGGCAAAGAAATGGGATGCATTATACAAGAAGCGTCACGAGGAGGAAATCAAGGGACTGGAAAAGAGGAAGAACATAATGGAGGAATACGAGATCGAGATAAGACGAGTGATGATCGATCATCAAGAGAAATACAGATCCCAAAAGATCGAGCTCGAAACTGAGTGTCTGAATCTGCAGCAAGAGGTACAACGTATCAAAACTATTTGTATGATGAACATCGAGAAGTTGGACTACAGTTACACGGTCCTCAAACGTCGAGAGGATGAGAATTCCATCATCAAAAACCAGCAAAAACGTCGAATCAACAAGTTTGTAATGTTCATGATACTTACTCGGGTTTTTTGATAGAATTTCTCCAACAATTCTGTAACTATTCATTTCCGACAGACTCCAGGACATAATAAATGGGCTAAAGAAGGATTACAACGACCTTGAAGAACATACGCGTTTGGAAATACTGAAATTGAGCGAGCAAGTGAGAAAAGCTCATAAAAATATCGTCGAATTGGAAGAAAAGTCTCAACACTTTACTCGAGTCAATGAAAAACAGTATTTCGAGATTTGGGACATGAATGCGAGCAAAGCCAATGAACTCTTAGAGAAAGTGTGATTTTCCTCCTTCCCTTGACCTTCCCACAAGCAAGAAACTTTTATAACAAACATTTTGCATTCCAGATTTTGACAGCCGACAGAATAATTCATGAGCAGACTTTGGGTCTCGATTGGCAACCGCCGGAGTTGAAGTTGCTGCAAAAAGACGATTTACCCTCGTACAGAAAAGCTTTCGACGAGATGCGACAAAGTAAACGAAAAATATTCATAAACACTCGACGAAGGAATCATCAAATGATTGCCAATTATTAATTTAATCTCCAAGGAAAGGCCGACATGGAGGAAGGCATGAAAATTTTGGGCTTTCACGAAAAACCAAATAATCTCGAAGATTTGAATCTCGAACGAAAGCTTTTGAATCATATACTCGAACTCATTTCCGATCATACCGGATTCCTCATCGAGGACAGACTCAAGGAATTACTCGTTCCCTACTCGAACCATGACAATATTATCATCCGGCTTGACAACGTTTTTCAAGTAATTTTTCTCTATTCCATAACGATAATCTCATTGACTCTCTCTAGGCCCGATTTTCCCGAATTCTGTTTTATTTACTCGTAATAATAATGAGCGATAGAATAATTATTCACTTGACTAGAACTGATAATCGTGACCTCTAAATATCACAGGCTTTAGGAATAAAAACCGAGGGTCAAATCGATTTGCTGCTCAATTTTTTCTTACCCTACTCGTATTGTGTGACTTGCGCAAATGATGAGGATCACGTTTCTACCGCCAATGCATCCGAGAAGGGAGAATCCTCCACCGACGAAAACCAATCGAGGTATCAATGGGTTTTGCATTTTTTTGTTTTTTTTTCATCGACACGGCTAGTCGTTCGGGTAGTCGGATGAATAATATTCGTCCGGACGAGCAAGGCTTGCTTATTCGTCCGAACGAACTTTTAGTGTGCGAAATACCTGGACGAGTAGCCACAGCATTTCTTTTGTCAGAAATATAATTTCCATCGATGTAGTTTTTTTTTTTTTTCGGCAGTGGAGTAAAAAGTTTTTTCCACGCCTCGATGATTTTACGTCTCGTACGACGATCCACGTCTCGGCAAGATTCTTCGTGAGTTTCCCGATAAATTCTGCTTCGAGAATTATCGAAATTTTTCATTTTTACAGAAACAACGATTCGGAGCAATCAAAAATGACAAAAGATTGGCTCGACGGCGAGAATGAGGCGGAGACGAACGTTTCGTCTTTATCTGAGCTGGAGAGATGCGAGGACAGTGAAAGCGTCGAAACGACGGATGGGAGTGTCGAAAAAGCTGGAAGAATCGAGAGCCGAATAACATTTGCGGATCCCTCCTCGGTGGCGATGAGTTCCTCCTTGGCGCGCAGGAATGTCACTTGCAAGAAAGGACATCTGCTCGAAATCGAATCGGCTAATGTGACCAAAGCTCTCCGAGACTTTGCAGAAAAAAGTCGAAAGACCGATGGAGAACGAATTTCCAGTCTCCACGAAAAATTCCCCCGTGGAAAAGTTCCCAGCTTATCACGTCATTTGACCAATGAAGATGTTACTCTATTTTGGAAAAGATACAGAGACATTTTCTCAACAAACCACGAAAAACTCTGGGATGGTCTGCTCATTGGGCTCCACAAATATCATGATATTTTGAAGGAAAGACACCGGCTTAATGACGAGACCAAATGCCTGAAAAAACAGAATGCAGAGTTGAAAAGATTGCTCGAAACGTACGTCGTTAAGGTAAGGAAGAGTCGCGAGTTCCTTAAAATTAACCACAAACTTTTGTCAATAATTGAAAAAGTGAAAAAGCTCAATTTTTTGAATCCAATTACGTCAAGATCAAATAATCATTGACGACTACTGATAATAATTATATATTTGAGATCCACGCAAATACAGTCTTTTCGCCGGTTTAACTCGAGGCAACTATGACTAATTAATAGTAAAACGATTTTTTTTGTTCAGCCCGGAAACGAAGCCTCGATGTCTCTCGGACCAAGAATTTCAAACAACACTCCTTAAACTCCACAATTGTAAATACTGAACCAAGTGCAAGAAAGAAAAGCTTTTCCATGACAAATTTGTCTTATTCTGTGCGGATTTTGAAACATTTTTTACACGCTCAAGAAATTTAGAGAATAGAGAGCTGCGGCGTGTGTTGGAAAGATTGTAATAATCGAATCGTGATGAATAATGTCCATTCGAGATACTTGTTGTTTCTCATTGCCACTGGCACAACGTCGAACCGAATAATAAAAAAAACATAGATTTTCTACAATTCGTAACCCTTGGAAACAAAGTTGCTTGCCAACGTAGGGATCCGCACTGATACGTTGGCATTTTCCGGTGTTTTGGTTTTTTTCCAATAGGGAAAGAAGCGTTTTTTCTTTGGATTCTTCGTGGCTCCTCGGTTTAGCCTGTCCGAATGTTTTTTCGACGAGATGTGCTGCAACGATGTATAAAGATGGCAAAACATTAGAAAATTCCTAAGGATGCTGGCTGGAGATTTTGCATGTTATGGGTGAAAATTAATTACCACATCGTACTGGGTCTTCGAGTTGAAAAATTTGTTGCAAACGTCACATGAGAAATTCACTCCCTTGTTACCACTCGAGCTCACAGACTTAACGTTACCACTCGAGCTTACTGACTTCCCCGGCGCGACGATCTTCACGCTCGTCACACTCGATGTAGACGCCAGGGCAGAACCCTGCGTCACCTCCGTCACGGTCCATCCACCTAAGCATCAATGTGCAATCAACACTATCTATCTATCACAGCCGCTCATTTCGGCTATTGTGATAATAAATCAGCTTGAGCACTACACATTCATGCTACACGAAAAAAAGAACGTCCACTTCGATGAGTGCCGGACTCTGTGCTGTGCCGCCAATTCCTCTAGCCTTTTATCATTTTTTCCATTTCAATCATAACGAATCTCGATATAAAGATTTTTTTTTTTAATTCAATTTTTCATTCGTTGATTTAAGCATAGAACAAATTTGACTGAATAAATTATCATTCGACCCATCGAGTGCATACTGGGTCGTTGTGACCCCAACAACTTTCCTTCACCGATTATTTGGCATTTTATAAAATATGAATAATTTACGAAAAATATCTACAAAAAAAACCAAAAATGCATATTCACCGGAATGCCATGGCTCGAAAAACGCCTTGAACCAATATGCACCAAGTATGCACTCGAAGAGTAAATAATATTATCACTTTTCCAAAACGTCAATTTATCATTATTTTTTTTTTCAATCTTTGCAGTATGTTCTTTTCATTTTTTTCTATAAAGATTGACCAAAAGCCTCGGTGTCAATGCGGTGTCCAAATTTGTGTGTTGGTGAGTGTCAAAAAAATGACAGCCCATTAGAGCCTCGGACTCAATGCTATTTTGAAAAGTCTCAGTTTTTACAAGTATGATGATTGGCTTTGTGATTAAATTTCACTCCCTCAGCTATCTCATTCCCATACAATTTATTTGGCCGATAAAGCACTCCAGAGGTTTGAATGATTTTCCCAGCCCTGCGTTGACGATAGAAAGGACAGGATGAATAATTTAGTAAGGAAGATTGCAAGATTGATTGAATTAAAAAAATTATCTATGCCAAAAGTTTTGCTCAATTTATTAAATATAAACGTGACACAATGATGTTTTGGGGCTCGCAGAGCTTCAAAGTGAGCGGAATAATAACAAAGCACACACAAAAGTTAAATGCAAAAATAAATAAACAAGCAAAGATCACACTTTCCTAAAGAATCTATCGCCAATTAATAAATACAAAAGAATAAATAACAATCAGTCCGTCGGAGTCTCAAGGACAAGCAAAAATCGTATCGGCACTTGGAGATAAATCACTAACAAACTTCCTATAGTTTTAACAAAGCTTTTTCTAGCCAATTATTTTTACAGAATATAAGCATGGAATACAAAAGTGAGAAGCAGCACTAGACATGCAAAGGTGAAGAGAATCAAACAGTAGACCAGTACCACGGCATTCGTCTGGATCAACTTGTCCAGATAAACTGTTCGTCTACATTTAACACCGTAAGATACTGAATTCTGTATCACAGGCTTATTACCTTTCATTGCTTTCTTCTTGTGACGATTGCCTGGAAATGATAGAGCGATAAAAAAATAATTTCTACTGAAAAAAAGGGAATTTTGACAAGACGATTATGATTTATTGATATTTAACGATGCTTGGTAATCTTACCATTGAGATGCGTCTGTAATTGTTGGATGGAATTGAGGCAGACGTTGCAAACATTGCACTTGAGGCTGTTGGCTTCCTGGTCTTTGCTGAACGCGACTTTTGTCTCCTCCAGGGAAGCCATTATCGTTTTCGACCTAATCTGCATTGCAGGGAATTTATTGAATGATTAATGTTTCGGGAATGAGTTTTTTAGGTCGTAAGAAATGAGGAGAAAAAAAATTTGGGAAAAACCTGTTTAGCGTGACGAGATCCCTGGAGATGACACTCGAGCACGGTTTGACTAGTAAAACAAAGATCGCAATCGACGCATCGTACCGGTGGTTTCTTCGTTGGTAAATTTCCCATAATGTTGTCGACGACTGCCTTTGTTACGGGATCATTTAGCGAACTATCCATCACGTTCCTCGTTGAAGATGCCATTTCTAACGCACGCCGTGTGTGTGTGAAAGCTCGCTCGATCAGTTCAATGTAATTTGTCAACTCTCTTGGCAATGATTAAAATTTAATAAATACCGTAAATTAATATATCAGGGTTTATGTTGAATCTTTCTATTGAGCGTCACGTTATTCTCCTTATAATATTTAATCTATGTACGTATGTTATTGTGGAGATTTGCGATTCTAATTCACGTATTTTCTACTCATTCATGCTGTCGTTGTTCGTTCCGCGTACACAACTGGCCGAGCAAGGGTAAATTATTCTTATGGAATATATATCGAGAGGTGGATGTGCGTGAACAACAGAGAGAAAGGGAAGAAAGAAAGAAAAAGAGGGAGAGAGCAAGGAAGAGAGCCCTCTCGGCGCGATTGCCGCCGTTTTTATAGTGCCCTTGACTGGATTTGGTCTCTCTTTCTCTTTCTGTGAGGAGCAGGAGCGGCGAATATTTTCACCGACATGTTGTTATTAGGGTTCTAGCACAAAACGCGCAGAGTTGGAAAGGTTGTGTAGTGGTGAGCGGGCGAGAGCGAGCAAGCGAGAAGAAGTAGAAGAAGAAGCGAGTGAGCGAGGGAGCAAGCGAGGGCAACAGCGGCGTCCTCTCACCGAAACCCCCCCGGAGTGATAAGCGTTCCATATATAGCCGTAAGCGGCAGTACACAGTGGCGCGTCGTCGCGAGTCGTTCCGGAGACATGCGGTCCCGCGATCATCACCGAGACACATAATTTTCGTGATCAAAGAAAACGAGTCGAGAGAGGGAGGTGAATGAGTGGGGCAGCAGAGGGCGAGAGAGAGAAAGAGACCTGTGATAAAATATAAACATTCAATAATATGTTCGTATCGCGACACTAGCCGGTATCACGTTTATTATAATTCGTCGTGCGGATTGGACGTCTCGAGGGTGTAACGACAGGACGGAACTTGTACAGAGAGCGTCGCGATACGAATCGGCATGGTCGATTAGATAAGAGAGTGAGTGAGTGAGTGAGAGCGAGAGAGAGAGGGAGGGAGAGGCAGAGAGAGAAAGAAAAAGAGTGAGTGAGAGAAAAGGAGTGAGGAGGGGAAAAAATACATAATTTTTGCGGTGTGGCGGGGGCAGATCGTCGCTGTTCGCGGCGACGAAAAGCGGCGTGAAAAGTGGGTACGAAACGCGCCGCGAGGGCCGAGGGAACGGTGAAAACGCCTCGACGCTAAAACCCCAGCCGGGTTCCTCGCGCGACTATCGCAAAATATTTGAGCCAATCGAGAAGCCGCATCGTGAGCGCGTCGCTCGTACTCGTCGTTGCGACAGCGGCTTTAGCCCCTTCGGCCAATTAGAAGCGCTCGTCCATATCGTCAATCAGTAGGCGCTTCGCTTTATACCTATGTATATGCGTGGGGCTGCTGTCGTGAAATATAGTAGCAGCCATCTTATATTTTGTGTTGAAGAAAAACATTATTTAAACAAATGTATCGGGTTATTCCGTGATACCCTCGTAACGTTACTCGTGTGCTCGATGAGGCGTAACTTTTTCAACACTAGACTGGACCACTACATTAGCAAAGGTTAGTAAACCGAATTTCTTCGGTATACCTACGTACATTTTACGAAGCTACGCTCCGCGAGACGGATACTCGCCGCGAGAGAGAGCGAGAGAGAGAGAGAGAGCGAGTGAGAGGGTAGCATAGTTGGCAAAAAAGTGTATGCGAGTGAGAGAGGAAGAGAAAGAGAGCGAGTGAGAGAAATCCCCCCGCTGTGCGCCGCGGCACACCAAACCACACACGGACAATCCGGTTTTTAGCGTCAAATAATTCATCGGCGAACAGCATTTTTCCGCGAGTTTTTCCTCCGTACGAAATCGGCGATCGCTCTCTCCCGCGTCTCGTGTTTTCAGCGCTTTAAAACGCGCAACGCGTTTCCAAACCTTCAAAGAGTGACGACCAGTCGTGAAAGAGCAGGGGAAAAAAAAACGAATCGAAAGAGTAGAGCGAGAAAAAAGGAGGAAAGGAAAAAAAAACGATCGTCGAAGAACCGTGGTGGCAGCGAGAAGAGTCTCGCTCGTCACAGTTTACCGTGTACGAAACCGCGAAAAAAGTTATGCAATCAGCTGATCGTGTATTTGCACTTCTGTCACTTGTCAAAAATGAATGTCAAAGTAACGAGAGGGAGGAGAAACAGCAACAGCATCATCAGCAGCGTCGTCGTCGCGTTCGCGATCGTTCGCGTATATCTCTGACCGTGGTTGAAATAAAGCAAAGCGTCTAGCGCAGAGCGTTGCGTGGTGAATTAAGGAAAAAAAAGAAAACAAAAAAAAATAATTAAAAAACGGAAAGAGATAAAATTGGTGGGACGGGAGGGAGTTTCTGAAATAGGGAAAAATAAATATTGAATATAAAGGAAGAAAAAGGTGGTTTAAAGAAAAAATTGGGTTGTGTGATGCAGGTGGATTGGTACGCAGGATATGAGCAGTTTGTCAAGCGCAACCTGACTCTGCTCCCACCCCATCAGCAAGCGGCGGTACAGCACCAGCATCACCAGCAGCTGGCGCCGCATCCTCATCAGGTGGACATTATGACATCTATGTTTGAACAACAAATCAAAAGTGAGCCGATGGGATTCTACTCCGTTGCTTCTAGTCGATCTGACGGTTCTAACTCTATGGTCAATCTGTCGGACGATCGGGAGGATCTATCGCAGCAGGAAGGTCGTATGCAGTCTCAGCAAAGAACGACAGCAGCAGCAGCAGCAGCAGCAGCAGCAGCAGCAGCAGTCGCAGCAGGGCGTTCAACAGCAGAGCGTCCAGCAGCAACAGCAGCAGCAGCAACAACAACAGCAGCAGCAACAACAGTCGACGCCTTCGCGCCAATCTACTGGCCAACAGACGGTCAAGGAAGGCACTCGCTCCAAGCCGCAGCCTTGTAAAGTTTGCGGTAAGGTTTTGTCATCAGCTTCCTCTTACTACGTCCACATGAAGCTTCATTCGGGCAACAAGCCCTATCATTGTACCGTTTGCGAAGCTAGCTTTTGTCGCAAGCCATATTTAGAGGTACACATGAGAACTCACACCGGGGAGAGGCCCTTTCAGTGCGAGCTCTGTCTCAAACGCTTCACCCAGAAGAGCAGCCTCAATACTCACAAGCGGGTGCACACGGGTGAGCGACCGTACGCCTGTGACATATGCCAGAAACGGTTCGCCGTTAAATCGTACGTAACGGCGCATCGTTGGAGTCACGTTGCCGAAAAGCCGCTCGTTTGCGATCGTTGCTCTTTGACCTTCACCTCCAAGAGCCAATTCGCAATACACATTCGTACTCATACCGCGAGTACGACCTACGAGTGCAACATATGCGGGCGTACCTTTGTCCGCGACAGTTATCTCATCAGACATCAGAACCGAGTACATCGGGACATGAGCAACAATCAGACCAGCGGGAATCACAATCCACCGACGCCCCAGAGTACCGGCGGTGGTACTACCTCCGGCGGTTTTGAGAGTCCCGTTTGTGATTTACGCTACAACGACGGGCCCTCTTCGCTCGATTCCCTCGCCGGTACCAAGGGCGGTATCGCCGCCGAGATCGCCAGTTTAGCCAAGCAAAACAGTCTACAGCTTCCACTTCCTCTGCTTCATCCGCAGACTACCAACTAGTGTTTAGACGGCAGCAGCGCGTCCGAGTCTCTGCCGCTACAACGGTCAACCCCGCAGCAAGTAGTAGTATGCCGCCCTCCCACTACCGGCCAATCTTCGTCATCAACATCAACATCAACATTATCATCATCCTCATCGTCGCCCTCGCCCTCCTCCTCCTATCCAATTATTAATACGAGATCCCTCACCAACATTCATTCTTCGAGGACAACCACCACCGCCGCTCCGACAACCAAGACTATTACGACTACCTCTCCTACGAGCCCTTCCATCCCTCACCCTCTTTATCAGACCTCCCTCACCTCGGCTACTTCCGATCCTTCCCCCGCCGCGGTACAATCCCATCTCTATCATTCTCACTCCAATATAAACACCAACGCCGATACTCATCCCATTCCCATTCCCATCATCATCTTCATCATCATCATCAGCATCTTCCTCATCCTCATTCTCATCCTTCTCCTCCTTCCCATCGCGGCGTTGCTTTACCTCCCGAGCATCACCAACAGCAACAACAATCCCATCAACAGCAACAATTGCAACAACTCTCGACCTCGCAAACACCGCCGCCACCACCACCACCCGGTCTACATCCGGCCATTTATCTCTACGCCCAATACGCCACCGCTAATCCACCCATTAATTATCCTGAATACATCCAACGTAACAATTGATCACACTCGTTTATCCAACCAACAACACTAAACGATTACGTGCTAGCGTCCAAGAGCTCTCTGTGCGACGCCAACCAAACTGGACATTTCCTTTTTTTTCTTTTTTCGAGCTTACACCGTCTCCTCCTTTTTTTCTCCGTTTACTCAAAACGATACAACCGATGAAGACAAAAATTTTAATTCACATTTTTCTTCTCCCAACGACATTTTAATTCACTACCTTTTTTTTTATCCCGACCGAATTTTATTTCAACATGTATGTATACGTTTATACATAATGACAAGGCGTTCCAAACGATATTTGGCTGAAAATATTTATAACTATTTACGAGACTCCCGAGTCCTCGAGAATGAAGATTAACGAAAGAAACAAAATTAGAAGAAACAAGCTCTCGTGTACGATGCTGGCACTTACCGATCTCGAAAGTTAAACTCGAAGGAGATTAAAATCACAAGCAGACCTTGACACAACGGAACAATAACGAACGGATAAAACGTTAATAATAAAAAACAAGAAATCTTTACACGTTTACATTGTATCGGCACTTTTTAGTTTCTCTATTTTTGTGCGTGTGCGCGTGTGCGTGTGTGTGTGTTTTTTTTCTTTTTTTTTTTTTCGAACCTTAATCGTATGCGAGTAGATGTATTACGCGATCATCACACAACATACATATTTATAATTATATTTTTAAAGGAGTTTAGTCACTTGGATCTGTGATATAGATAGTAATTATTATCAGCAAAAGGGGTTTTCTAATATTGGGTTTTATTTTTTTTTCGTCATTATCGGAGAAAATGAGCGAGATGTGAAAAACAAGGAAAACTAATGAACAAAAAAGTAATTAATACAAAAATGATAAATACAGCAATGTCACGAAGCTGAAACGATCGGACGAGCTTGCTAGCAGCGTTGCGTGCCTACTTATTTTCTTATTATTATTGTGCGAAAAAAAAAGAGTGAGAGGAGAAAGAAAAAAGAAAAAAAAAATATACAAAAAGAGCAAGAACAGAGAGGGAGAGAGAGAGAGAGAGAGAGAGAGAGAGAGAGAGAGAGAGAGAGAGAGAGAGAGAGAGAGAGAAGAAAAAAACCATCAAAACACGGTTGCTGCTATTATATTACTAATTCCATCTCTTATTTCACTCAATTTGTAGAAACGAACAGACACAATTACGAGAGCAAAAAAGTGAAGAGAGAGAGAGAAAGAAAAGAGATAAAAAAAATTATCAACTCCCTCAATCATCGTCATCTCTAATGATTTTTCAATTTTGTCTCGTATCGATCCAACCAACATTGACTATTTTTCCAAATTTTCATTTTCCCATCGTTTGGCCTTACGAACCAATTTTACTTTTCAGAGATAAAAAATTTCTCATGTTTTTGGACAAATTAAAGGTTCGTTGCACTTGGACGATAATAAATTGAAAAATCATCTGTTCTACTTGTAACTTACTACTATCGCTAATTACTAATACCGCTACTACTTACTCCTACCGCAATTACTACTATTCTATGACTACAGTAACAAAAAAGGAAAAGAAGAAAAAATGCTAAACACTATGACTTATTGCTTGTATTATTAGGCACACGCGTATAAAGGAAAAGAAAGGCACACACACAGACACAGACGGACTTGAAGACAGGAGGAATGATGATCGATTTCGATTAACGAGTTTTGTCCGTTTCCGTAGCCCGTCAAGGCCCCATATTATAAGAGTCATGGTTTCTTACGAGTTTCCAACTTTTTATTATCCATAAATGCATGTGAAGAAAATTAATACGCACACATAGAGTCACACATACACACGTATAGGGCTTTTTTAATTTGTCATCTTCCAGGGTCCTCTCGGAGCTTTCTTCCCTCGTATTTTTCCTCATCTTTCGTTTCTTCCTTCGAAAATGCGCACGGAAAATACATTTTTGATCGCCGGACGATAGAGATATGGGATCGGAGTTTATTTTTATTTTTTTTTACATGCTAAATATATCGCTAGTTGTACTTACCGTGTGTATGTGTGTGCGTGTGAGAGAAAGAGTTTTTTTTCTTCATATTTCCTCCCACATATCCGCGTACACGGGCTGAAACGAGTGACGATCGAAACAAGCGCGTTTTGTAAATATCGATCGATCATTCGAACGCGAGAACGAATACGAAACGAACAAGATAGCATAGTTTAACGAAAATATATGCTGAACGCACTTTTTATCGCCAGCCGGGAACTTTCCTTTTTATCATTATTATTAGACATTATTTCTCTTTGTTTTTCTATCATTTATTCACATTGACTCGCGTACACGACTAAAGGGAGAGAACGAAATTTAAAGACAAACATTTTTGCGGACATCGTCAATGATTATGTCGGAGGGGGCGGGAGATATTGACAAACTGGGAAACCATGACCACCGCGCGTAGAAAACTACATTATATACATATGTGTATAGCATACATATTATAAATAGATGAATTATTATGTAAATGCTTGTTATACCACACCGCGGTTACACCAACTCGTTAGTCGAGACTGCACATCCTTTGAGCCCCTTATATCTTGGTAGAATTCGATTTTTTTTCCTCTTCCCTTACGATTTTTCTTCATAACCTTTATTACTATTATTATTAATATTATTATTAATTATTAATTATTATTATTATTATTTAATTGTACAAGACGAGATCATAGAAGTAAAAAGAACAAAAAATACCAAGTTACACGAAATATAGAAAAAAGTAATCATTTAACCAATCAAATCGCGGTAGAGTGCCTCGAAATATTTCATAAATATATATGTATGTATGTGTATATATTAAAATACATATATGTATGTTTATTTAATTGTTTTCTTTTGTTGAACGCCCAAGCGGCGTGATTTTTAGTTTGAAAAGTGCGCGCGTATGCTCGGGGCTTTCAATTCCATGAGACACGCACCGAGTCACCGGGAAGACTGATTATTATCCTATAAAGAGGAGCGAGTACGAGGCGGGGAAAAAATAAAATTATTCGTTACGTGAAAACGAAAAAAAAATTTCGTCCTGTGAAAACGATATTAACGGAATAAACGAAATGAAAAGATTTGAGATAACGATACGAAAAAATGAAAAAAAAAAATAAAAAATAAAAAAAAAACAATGATCTTTTATTGGCTAGTCATTGTGCAGCTCTGTGAGATATTGTACTACTAAGCTGTGATGTAAAGCCTACGAGTATATGCCCGCGCAGCTCCTAAATAGTTTCGTATGCAAAATTGTGCTTAGCTTCTTACCAGACTAATGAGTCAATAATGATGAAAAAATAAGCTCGCGCCTTAATAATATCGTGTTGTCTCGTTCGAACGTCAAATATGTCTCGATCGATTGGCTCGTTCTCCATTCCTTTCGTCGGCTTTTTACTCCTCCTTTCTTCTCATCCCGTTATTCACATTTTGTTTTTCGTTATTTTCTTTCTTTTGATTTTCAAGCGACACGCAATTATCTCTCTCATGTCTTGAGTTACTTTTAACGAGGGAACGAATTCGTGAAATATTAAGGCTAATCGTATTTTTGACTGCCGAGTAAATGACGAAAACGACGATCAGATAAAACATTAAAACTGCCGAAAAGCTTCTGTCTTTTTTTTTCTCATCGCAAAATTCACGAGGCGGAAGAAAAAATAATTTTCGCGGAGCAAGAAACGAATAAAAACGGGGGGATATTTATTTTTTTGCTCTGGCACACACACACACACACACACACATACACGTAGACACACTCGCACACATGACGCGCGGTCGAAACCCTAAAGTCGTATGCAGTAGGAATTATTATTTGTCGATATATAACACACATATATATATATGTATAGTAACATATACGCACACACATACATATTGGTATATGCATGTGTGCTGTACACGTGACATTGAGTTTTAGCGAGAGCGAGAATAATTGTTTTTCCTCCCCGATCCACCATAAACAGACCGAGTACCGACAATGTTGTGAGTGTGTGTCTGTGTGCGGATGTATGCGTACCTGCACTTGTTTTACTTTCATTTCGTAGTGTTCCTTTTTTTCATGTTTTTTTTTTTATTTCGTTGAGTTCTACGATATTAGGTGCAAGTTTATCGACGACGAGAGACGTATTTAATTGTAAATAATTGCGAATTGTTAAGAGCGATGCGAGCGAAGGATGCAATTACGAGAGTGTGATAGACATTAATGAATTTGAGAGGAGGACTAAAATCTAAAGCGAAATTGATCGGGGAGAGAAATAACAATTCTTCAAAAACGCTCGAATCATTTGTTTATTTCGCGTCGATCGCACCCCACGATATCTGAAGAAATAGCCGCGATAAGTGCGTGTCAAGTAGCTGTTTATTTCCAAGAGCCTGCTGTACACACCATTGAATACAATACAAAAGTAAACAAAGGAAAACACTACGAATGAAACGTGAATAGTTGACTTAAAACAATTGAATAAACTGCTGGTCCAAATGACGATCCGATTCTCGGTCCAATCTCGTCTCGTTGTCAATGTGCGATCCATCATGATCCTCCGATAAACCAGAGATCTCCAACGGAAAGAGAGAAATGAAAATTGCTGCTTTCTCTCGAAAACGAGACTTTGCGGAAATCGAGTGTATGAGCGATAAGAATTTTATTGTTTTTTTTTTGCCCTCGCGAGAACGGACACGGTGCGGTATTTCACGATAGCGAAATATTGCGACATGAAGGAATAACCCAAAGTTTTCGTTCCTCTTTTCATTCGGTTGACTTACGAATTTCTTGTTTATTTTTGTCTATTTAATTTCGTTCAATCCGGATCAGAAGGCCATGTCGAAAATTCAAATAAAAAAAACGAATAGAACGGGGCTCCCGGAGTCACTTCTCGACGGGTTTATACGTGTGCGTGTGTGTGCGTGTGTGTTGGTTGCAATTGTGCAATTGAGGGACAGCTCGATAACGAAATAATGATGGCAATAAGGAAAAACAAGATCGGGTGATTGGTCGGGCTGATTGGAGATGCTTTGGAAAAAAACCATTGACAGTTTATCAGGGACGCACGTCGATCGTTGAAAAAAGAGACAGAGAAGAAAAAAACGGGAATTCCCGAATAAAAAAAAAAACACGGTGAAAGCGAAATAACAAAAAAAAAAAAAATATGGAAGGAACGAAAAACGGTACGAGAGAAACAAAAAAATGTAACAAACATACAAACAAAAAAAAAGAAACCTAAATAATTACAATGTCCGGGTCGCTCGACATTGCGCCTGTACCATTTTGCTTCGTTAGCAGAGTACGATGCCATTTATTTTTGTAATACGTTTACGTAGGGATAGTTCTTATTTTTATATAGGGGTTTACCGTGCTACCGTAAAGTACCGTAAGTCTTAGAGGCCTGCGTAGGGTAGGATTTTTTAGAAATGCCGCGAAAATACGAGACGCGAGCCTTGCAGTTGGGAAACGAACAAAAAATAACAAATACTAAAAAAATGATGAATGAATTGGGTGGACGTGAAGGAGAGAACGAGGGATCGCGAAAGATCGTGTAGGAGAAAGCACTATGCTCGCTTCCGCAGCGTCGTTGGAAGAAAAAAAAATGCGCGTGTATATATATGTAGAGGATAAATCGACAAACGTTTAAAATAAGTGGGCCCCGATGCATTTTTCAAATTTCGCTCCACCATTTGCTAAATTTAATAATCTCGCCAAGAGAATTTCCCAATTCTCTCTATTTTCGTCAATTTTATTAATTTTCTTAAATCGTTAATTTTTATCTAGTCTATTTGCTGAACGATGGAGTGAATTTTGAGAAATCTTGAAACAAATAAAAAAGCAGGCCCAATTTTCGGTTCTTCTAAAATGAAAATGCCCACGGGAACGTTGAAAAAATGTCTATGGGCGCTGCGGAAGGCGATGTCGATAGAGTGAACAAAATATACAAATGTGTGTGAAATTAAGAAAATGAACATTTCGACGTTGAAAAAAAATGAACGATCGATGATTTTTACGACGATCGACAAATCTGCCATTAGAGATATGAAGAACGAGAGAGAGAGAGAGAGAGAGAGAGAGAGAGAGAGAGAGAGAGAGACAAAAATGAGCCGCGTGCCGCCTCTCCACTCGAGAACAAAAAAGGGTTTGAATTTCATAACCGGACAAGCGAGTATATACATATATGTAACAGGCCGAGCGAATGAAATTAGCAAAAAAAGAAAAAAAAAACGAGAATTATCGATATGTAATGAAGAAAAAAATGATTCGAACAAAAAAAGGAAAGAAATACCAGCGCCACGAAACTGGCACGAGTCGAAAACGAGAGAAAATACGAAAATATTGAATTTTCGAGTATTTTCGAGTCGCGTCTAGTATCGCAATTATACATAAAATATACATAACCGATTTGTAAACATTAACGAGGAAATAACAAAAAATAATAATAATAAAAATAAATACTTAGTGATGTAATATGGTTAAAGATTTAAAATAATACCAACAACAACAAAAGTAACTAAACGAGCAAACAAGCATCTAACTAAAATTATATACATATATATATAAATATATATATACGATTCACCGAAATATAAGAATATGAAAAAGAAATAAGAAAGGATGCAATGAACGATGAACAATGCGTCAAATGAAAACCTGCAATTAAATAATAAAAAACAAGAAAATACAACGTAGATAGGCATATATAGGTCAGACGACAGGCGATTGTACGGATGTACCTATATTGAGGAAAACAAAGATAAAACATAAGCTAGAAGAGAATACAAAAACAAGCGAACAACAACAAAAAAACGAAGAAAAAGCATAAATAAAAATGAAAGCGCGTCCGCACGCGATCGAACACACAGACAAACACCCACACGTACACACACTTTTTTAATAGAACAGTGCAAAGTGAAAAATTGAAAAAAAAAAACTAAACAAACGAACAAATATAAAATAAATAAATGAAAAACGAATAATAAAACAAAAACCCGGCAGGAACAAATGGAACCATTTCAAAAACTAAAGTACGAATACGAGAAACAAAAAGTGGAATCGAAAGCTTGACTAAATAGTTCTCACCGACATATCCTGGCTAACACATCCTTTTACGTACATACCGCATACCTATAGTTAATATTACATGTTATAAATAGGCTATTTTATGTGTAAACGATAATTATTAAAGAACAAAAAAACATTAACAACAAATAATATTATACGAGATACCGAATAGATTCATACTATATACATAAAGAAAGAAGAAACAAAAAAAATGGAAAAAAATGGTACAACTAAGGCAAGTATGTACTGTACATAGCTGTCATTTATCCCATATGCCCAACATACGAACTATATAATTATATACTATACATACGAGGAATGATACAACAAAAAACAACAAAAACAATACAAAAATACTACAGCCTCTCCCACCCATTGTATTACGAGACATTAACCACTGTTGTAATAATTATCGAGGATTGATTGATTGATTGATTATTATTATTATTATTATTATTATTATTATCATTATTATTATTATTAGCAATATGAAAGAAATCGGATAGAGCAACAACAACAGCAACAATACGATAATGCTACGTATAATTTTAATTGTAGTCTAAGCTTACCGTTAGCGGAAGTAGACCCTCACTTTTAGCACGTTCCGAAAGCAAATTTTATTCTTCGAAAAAATTGGATTCTACCTCAAAGACGACGATAGAGGCGGTTAAGAAAATCGAGAGAAAAAAAAAAAACGAAACGTATCGACGAAATGAACGTACGGTTAAGATTCAATGATATCCCGATTTTGTTCCAACTGATCGGGGGACCATGAAAATACGATGATCAGAACCCGTGACACTAAGAGAAATATCGTTTTGAGATGAAAGAATAAAATTGAAGGAAAATGAGGATTTAAATGATGAAGGAAATAAAAATAAATTAGCAAACGTTTGGCCTGCAGCGACCTCAAACTGTGATAACTGTAAGGAATATTATTTAGAATGAAAGGAAAGAAATGATAAAATTGATAATTATTAAGATTCGTTGAGTTTACGTTGCGGGATGGATTTATTCTTTTGTTTTCGGAGCCGGCTATGCACGCGCCAACGGGTACGGAAACATCCGGACGAAGAGAATCCAGGGGGTCTTGCTCTATTTTTGGATCGGCACACACGCCCTTCTTGTTACATACAGAAACGCGCGTCTACCCCCTCGAAGTCTCGTCATCATTTTCTCTTCAACTTGAACGTGATAAGAATCAATTCTCTCGCGATATATATATAGATTTATAACGCCGCAACTTCACTCAGTCGAGTCAGAGATACCGGAACGAACTGTCGTCTATTTTCACCTCGCTTACTACGTTATTCATCATTATTTCTTAAACGGCGCCTCAAACTATACCAAGGGGACCAAAACGAAAATTTAATCACGCTCCCGCTTTATAGAATATTGAAAAAAAAAAAAACAAAAATACAGAGGGCAAATTGTTTACTCGATTCACTAACTTGGCTCGTTGCCATAGAAAGAATAAAACAATTGACAAATTGGCCGATTAACCGAGATGGAAATTGACTGCATTTCGATTTACTCGATCTCCCTCTACTTCAAATCGATATTCACGGTTCATGGTGAAGAGGAAAAATCTCGTCTGTTTATTGGATGAAACGTACGACGAGTGAGATGAAGAAAAAAAATAACGAGCTTATTTTTATTGGAAAAAAAATAAAATAAAATAAATAGACAATGAGCACGCAATGGACGATTTTATTCTTCGATTCTTCGACACTCGTTTATCAATCTCGTACGATTCATTTTTGTTTCATCAAGGGTTATAAGAGTTTCGAAAAATACAAGTCAATGTACTTTGCTTATTTCAAAACTCTGACTCTTGAATAAGAAAACTCTGTGACGTTCCACGATGATATGTTCTGTTTGTTTTCTTCAGTATATTATATTGTGATGTTAGGTTTAAGCAGTGGACTTAAGTCGGTGAGCTGAGGTCGCTGTCAGTCAGGCTAAAACGTCATTATTTAACGAAAATATCAAGAAGCAAAATACAACCGTGAGGGCTCGCACTTTCACCCCCAACAACTTTTGTTTTTTCTTCTTTTTTTTCGCAAACTCTTGCTGCGTATACATATATTTAAAGAAAACGAGTAGGAACTCGATTCAATTGGCAACTTTTGTCGATAGGAAATGAACGAAAGAATGAGGAGAACAAATTATTACATACACAGGATACACACCCGAAATCACACTGTATATTGCGATCGGCAAGACAAGCTACAATGTAGTTTGCTCCAATTGTCATGAACAAACTAAGAAAAAATGAAAGAGAGAGAGAGAGCGAGAGAGAGAAAGAGAGAGAGAGAGTACACTCGTGTAATAAAGTAGATATCCATGAATCGAGTTACTAATTTTACTTCCAATCTGCTCCTCTCCTATCGTCTTCAACAGATTCAGTCATATCGCCCATTATTTTGAGGTGAATTATCGAAATTTTGACTTTTTATGATCAGCGAGAAGTTACCAGTTTCTCGGTCGAAAAATCGGTGAATTTGGTGTTTTTGTCCAGAGCTCCTTCCACCGAGCGATGTGACTGAACGAAAAAGACTCAATCTTTTATTTTTCTAGGAACTTTAAAAATTAAACGTGGTATTAAAAATTGTTTTTCTTTTTGTTTCATGTACTGAGAGTAAAAAATGGTGAATTTTATTTAGCCAATTGTCTCTTCACAATGCTATTGTAGAATTCGGATTTACATGATTTATTTAGTTTTGTTTGGATTGTCACGTTCATTCTATTTCAACGTCGACAATCGCATCCTCGAGGATTATTTGCTCGGAAGAAACAGGTATTTGTAATATCGGCAGGGGATCCGGAGATCTCGTGTATGTGTTACTTGCCGTGTGTTCTTTCAAGTACTCACCTCCTTTTTCCTCGTATTCGCGCCGAGTAACCAGATACTCGGGAAAGTTTCCGCTCAGCCCAAAATCCCGAGCACCGTACCACGCATCGAGATGCGAATTTTTGGCTATGCTCACGCGATAATTTGTCCCGAATGGCCGAATCTCGCGCAATTCTCGATTCAAACGCTCAAGCAATCCCGGTATGGAAGTTGGTCCACCGGTGAGGAAAACATTTCCTACCAGACGTGTTTGCATCTCCGGGGAATAAAGTTTCAAAACAAAGTCTATCGTCTCGGCTATCCCGGCCTCCACCGAACCGATCATCGACGCTTGGAACAACAATTCCGGCGTTCTTAAGCGTTCCACACCAACGTGTAACTGATGAGTCTCTCCCGGTATCAACGGCACCGCTGATCCTACCCCGTCAAAGTCAGGATCGTGATGCCGCAAGACGTCTTCCAACTCCAACAATCGCTCCTGCTCCAATTCCGAATCCGAATCACCACCCTCGCGATTTATTACCTTGTACACGTCCCAGTCCTCGTCTCTCATTCCAAAATCGTCGTCTCGCTTCTCCTTTCGCGCCAGCTGACTTATTATTCGCATTCTTTCTTGCGCCGCTGCCGTTCTGCGCTTCGCCATGTCCTGGCGACGCTGACGTTTCGCCAACCGTTTGTCCAGGATCTCTTGACTTTTTTGATAAATTCACATTTTTGTTAGTCTCGCACGTGATTTTTCATTTCTTTTTTCATATATGCCAATACATTTAAAAAAACACTAACTATTTTCATGCATGGAAGTAAAAAAATTTCATAGTGTTTTTGGAAAAAAATTTCGACATTCGTTCTTATGCCCAGCGGAAGCTGCAGGGATGGTTAGTAAAGTGGCAAAAGAAAAATGTAATTTACCGTCTTTTCCTGACGCTCGCAATCCACTCGTCGGTATCCTGTTGGTCCTTAGGTTGAAGGCTGGCCTTAATTTTTGGCTTTTGTTCTTCGATTACGATATTATCCTCCTGAGAATTGGCGGCTACTATTTTTTGCCGCGTGCGTTCGACTTTAGCTTGTAGATTGTTTATCATTTTAATGAGGTCAGCCTCGTTTGCGAGAGAGAAAGATTTTAATGCCTGCTCGAATTCCTCGGTTTCGCCCTCTTCGAGCAGATCCTGAACGGCCATCAATTGGTTCAGTTGTTCCTCGTCTTCGGCGAGCTGCAAGATGGACAGAAATAATCTCAGAATTCACGGCTGCTAGACATTTTCAAACACATCCCTTCGATTGCTCACCCTTTCCTCTCGTTTTCGAGCGTTTATCTCCATCAAACGTCTCGCCAATTCTCGTTTACGCTCTTTCTGCTGTTCAACCGTCAATCCTGGCGTGCTTGCTGGCGCAACGTAAGGCAGTTGGACTCTTAGGACATTGGCATCGTAATGATCAGGGTCTGACCATTTTTTCACCTCCTCTTGGTAGTCGGAAGTGAGGAAAGAATGCTCGTGAATCAATTCCTGCGAATTTTCACAAATATTTTCATCGATGAATGTGGACTCACGAAATCCATGGATTTACAGTGAAATCAAAATTCAAAATGAATGAAAATCCAGGGGATATCATCCTACCGACAAATTAGCCTAAAAACTCACCTCGGCTCTGCTCGGTGTTATAGCGTTCACGTGCACTGGATATTTCAACTGCAAGATTCTGTGCATGTAGGAAATAATGTGATAGCCGCCGACGTTGATTCTCCTGGCATTATGGCCGTCGGCTTTCCCATCCAGAACAGGAATGACATGGGTAGTGTGATACCCGATGCTGACGATGAGTCCATCGGGCGGACAATTATTGTGCTGGTAGGAAAATAGGCAATCGACTCCATAAGCAATAGAGGGAATGTTGTAGCATTCGAAAAGCAGCTCCGCCATCACTGAAACACAATGGACTGTAAGAAATTCTGAAAAACCTTGAAAATCCAGTCGTTTACTATTTCTCACAGTTTCTTGAGTAATTCGGGTTCAGGAAAGCCTCTGTCAGGATTATGGGATGATTTATAGAGCCGTCCGTGTCGATGCCCATGTGGGCAAATGTATAATCAAAGATTTGCTCCTGGGCCTCAAAGTGCGTCACAACGTTACGGTCGAATTGAGTCTTTAGTTGGAAACGCACTGCTTCGATATTTGCAATGTCATTTCCCACTTGCAATTCTCCATCTTTTTTGCCTCTTTCCTTGCGAGGCTTCGCTATTAGGTTCTTGAATGTCAACTGAGGCTCTTTCTCAATTGCCCAACCCACCCGGCATTTGTACGATCCTATAACAGTGTTTCAGGGCAATGTGCTTCAAAAAAATTAATATCGTACGAAAAAAAACGTATTTCCGAAATAAATCGAAGCCTAAACACTACGATGCCTATTTTGAAAATTGATTCAAATTCGGAGGGTAGATTCATGGATATTGTCGTTCGCGAAAATTCAATTTTATGCTAGAGGGTAAGAACGAGTGCATAAAGAAAAAAAACACACAATTTTGATCGGAGGTTAAAAACTCACCGTTGTCAATAACCAGCGGTATTGCTTCGTTTTTCACGCGTTCCGGATACACATGAATTATATCAGCCACAGCTTTAACATCTTTCAGCTCCAGAATCTCCATTTTGAATAGAATAAACAGGTACAAATGTTCGCCGAACAAACGATGGGGTGTACAGGGTACTTCTCATTTGTGTATTAATGATTTATGAAACATATATCGGCTGCATATCATATTATATACATATTTATTATATTATTTCTTTTTTTCGACGATGCGCGCTCCATGCTAGTTCCATGCGTGACAAGCTAGTGTCGCCAGTGTTGTGTACACGATATTAAATTAATCATCTCGTCGTTGGAAAAAACACGCAATACGAATTGATAGCTCACGGGGATTCTCCTCGACAAGGCTTTATTTGAGTATATCCAAGATTGTTTTTCGGCGTTGACGGGGATTTCAAGTATCGTAATATCGTGCAGAGAGTAACAAAGCCCGAGATGCAGGCGGTGAGTTGAAGGAACTGTAACTAAGGTTCCTCGAAGATGAGGTACATGAAATTTACAGGTTATACACGGTCTTTCAGGAGCTCAAAAAATTCCTCTATCAGCTGCTAAACAGCGTCGAAGACCTCCACAGTATTTTGATCACTGATCGTGACGGCGTACCCGTCGTTTCTGTTTCTAATGACAAAGTTCCTGAATTGGCGACCAGGGCCAGTTTCTTATCAACCTTTGCCATGGCCACCGATCAGGGCAGCAAGCTCGGACTTGGCAAAAATAAGACCATTATTTGTATGTACAGCAGCTACCAGGTATTTCAATTCCATGCTTTCAAAATTCTTGCTTTTTTCAATATCAAGGTCAAAACAGCTCACACCCAGAAACTACAAAACTGCAGTCTCCGAAACATAAAAATATTTGCTGACATCGCGAAACTCTTTGAAAACACCTGTTGAATTTTGGCATTGAAAAAACTTTTGATTCCTTTTTTCCAGGTTGTACAGATGAACAAGTTGCCACTGGTAGTGAGTTTTATAGGCTCCCACTCCTGCAACACCGGCCACATTTTGTCACTGGAAAGCAAAATCGATCCGATACTGAACAATTTGAGAAACGCAGTCGGAGAAGCTTGATGGTTACCTGTGGTTCACTACGGGTGATAAAAAATGGAAAAAAAGACGAAAACGAATCCTTGCGAGGAAAAGATACGAACGGAGAGCAAGAGCGAGTTTCTGAGGAAACTCGCAGCGAATGTTTGCTCCTCTCCATAAAAAGACAGCCACGCGAGATAATCTTTTTTGTACTATATTAATGCTCGATCGTATAGTTCACGACTGAACGCATCGAACGTGAACTGATATATCAAATTATTAACATAGGATATATATGTATATTATACAAATATTATCTACATTTTACAGGAAAAAACAAATCGATACAAAAAATGATTTTCCATCATGAAATTATAAGATAAAAATTTAAATGTTGCATATTGATTTCGTGGTCGCCCGTGAAGCCTTTGCTATTCTCTTTTTGCCATTTTCGATTCCTTTGTCTCTAAAGAGCGTATAACATATCGACGCCGTCCAAGGCGTTCAGAATGTTGACTGCTGCGATTCTCGACATTTCGTTTCGGGTCTTTACCGTTGCGCTTCCGATGTGAGGCAAGACGACTGGAAAAAATTACGTTTTTTTCGTTGATACTACGATTTTTTTTTTTTTTACGATTTTTATTCTGAGTTTTTTTTTTGGGGAATTTCCATGAGTTTTCGACTCGATTTTGAAAGGATTTGTTACGATTTGGAATAAATCGTTTTTTTTTTCTTTTTTCGACTTACCAGCGTTGGGGAGTTTGAGGAGCTCGTGATCAGTTGGCAATGGTTCGGGATCCGTGACGTCGAGTCCAGCAGCGGAGATGGTCCCGTTACGAAGAGCTTTTACCAGGTCCTTCGTATTGACGACAGAGCCCCGGCCTACGTTGACGAAGACTGCGTTTTTTTTCATCTTCGAAAATTGCCTCTCGTTGAACAGTCCTCGAGTCTCGTTGTTCAGCGGAACTGCTACGAGGACGAAATCACTCTGGGCCAGAAGTTCGTCCAGGGACACATACTTCGCACCCAATTCCTCTTTCTTTCGGGAATGTCCCGTGTAGAGGAAACTCTTGACTTCGAAACCGCACAATCTCTTCACTATCCCGTGCCCGATGTTCCCGAAACCCACTATTCCGACCACTGAATCTCGCAATTCTTGGCCGAGAAGCCATTGCGGCCTGCTCTCCGTTCGACCACTGGAACCGCAAATTAAAAAAATTAATGTTTTCGTTATCCCTTCATAGGCAAACGCATTTCTGACACGTTTCTAACCCTTCGAGTGCCATCCGGGTCGTTTTGACCCCAACAATTCTTTGTCACCATTTGTTTCCCATGTAATCGTCGTTTTCGCCAAAAATTAAATGAAAGTTTCGTCAAGTATGGAAAATTTGGTACAAAAAACGTCTCGAAAAAAAAGTGCATATTTACCAAAAAAACGATTCGAAAAACGCCTTGGGTCAGACTGACCCAATATACACTCGTCGAAGGGTTAAAAGTCATCGCGAGTGATTTTTGCCATCCAATTAGCATGGGGGAAAAAAATCTTTCATATCCGGCCACTCGGTGCCGATTTTGGAAAATTCATTTTTAGAACCAAATTTTATCACAAAAAGTGGTAATTCCCTAATGAGATGTTTCGATTTTCTGAGCAAAGCAGAACCGGAAAATTACGAATGTCATATTCAGTGATAATAATGTTGGAAAATGAATATTTGCAAATGAAAAATTGTCAAGTCAACACGGAGGATTGTTCTCACGCTTCAAGTAGCAGTCGCCCTTCGTGGGCCCGTCTCGCCGCGTTGAGCATGAGCATGACGGCAATTTCGGAAACAGCATCAGTCAAAACATTAGGAGTGTGGCCAACTTTGATGCCCCTTCGTTTGATTTCCGGTACATCAAGGTGGTCGTAGCCGGCTGACATAGTCGAGACGACTTTGAGGCTCAGTCCTGTGAACATAGAACAAGTTTTATCGATGGGGATAACGCTCGCGACAGCCAGACGCAATCACAGCGAGATTAACGTTTTTTTTTTACCGGCACGGTCAAGAAAAGCGGAGTTTATGTCCACGTGACCGGATAAGAAAATAGCATCGTGGTCAGAAAATGCTTGAAGAACTTGTTCCTGCGTTGGATTGGTTTGAGGAATGACAGTCACTTCGCATCTGAAAAGCGGACGTCGATTCCAATTAACGCAATTCTTTCTCACGATCAAAGAAAACTCATGAAACTTAAAAATTCATACCTTTCCTTGAGAACATCCAAACCCATCGATGGCGTATCGTTGCTCGTCACCAATACCTTTGGCTTTCCCATTCTGACGTTTTATTTTCCCGAGTCCCAAGTTTAACGAGTTATCTTTCAAGTCAAAATCCTTCCAGAGACGTTGCTCCAAAGGTTCGATGCTTCTCGCGACTAATGAACTCTGGAGCGCTCTCGATTCTTATATAAGCGCGTCGAGCGTGTTGTCTCGACAATTTGTTTTTGCGCAGATGCGGTATATCCTTCTCCTCCAAATGATAATAAAGTTACAAATGAAACATATCAAAGTGACAGCAGTCGGTATCACGTGACTCCGATAGGAGTGCGAGAGAGTTGGCTGCAAATCTGTCAATCTGAACATTTTCCACACGCGGTTTCACCGCGTTTACAAAAAACTCCTGTCCACCAATTTTTGCCATCATCCTGCGGACGCTGACAGGGAATTCTTATCATTAGTCGAAAAACGTTGAAAAATTTTCATTTCGAATAATCGAAGTGACGTTCAGTGACTGGTCAATCTAATACGAGTCTTTGCCGCTCGCGTACATAGATAGTCAAGTCCCTCTTACAGACAGAAAAGTTCTCTTTCGATACATGTTGCTCTGAATTATTATACCCAAACCCGCAAAAGCATGTAAAACAAATTAATTCCTCCCAAAATCGTAGTCCTCAATTTTTTTGACTAAACGCTTTAAAAAAGCAGGTCACTTAATTAACTGCGATCTACTAAAACTTACAAAGCAATTCGCACCTCGATCAAACTAATTTCAATCATTCGGTGCCCTAACCGTATTCGAAGTTTCAAAGAATCGTAAAAAGCGTCTGTCAGAACCGATCAAACCCCTTGGACAACATTAAAACCTCGAAACAAATTATCTCCCTTTCAAGTTTGTGGAAATTCGTTGGCGAGCCCTAAAAAGAAAATTGATTCCAGCAAAAACGTCCTGGAAAAAACAACAAAACGCGATGTTTGGTTTCGAAAATTTACTCGTGTCGATTCGTTACTGCGAATCAATGAAAGAAGCAAGCAAGTACGGATTTTGGAATATTTCTATTATCACGGCCACATCGACTCGACTTCTTTTAACGCGCGAAGGCTGCAATAAGGCCACGTATATCCAGGTATCCTTGAAAAAAAATAAGACATGGTAGCGAGATAGTGTCGCCTCGTGTCTCGTTGAGCGGATAACACGGCTTGCTAGAAAAACATGTATTCCGAAAGGTGTGAGGAAATAGACAGCGGTGGGGAGGAGAGCAGAAAGCTACGCGGAGGCGGTGGGGGAGCGACAAGCACGAGAGAGAAGCGATTGTGTTGTGGTTGGCTCGCACGACACTTGCTAGCTCCTATGTTCCTCTGATCGTTACAGACGTTACTTTTCTCCGAGTGACGGACAAGTTCATGTCCATTTGACCCATTCGCTATTTTCTCCCCTCGATACACACATCGTTTTATGTTCAACATGAAATTCTAACGATATTATAATGCTCTAAACATCGCGGTTTTTTGTTTTTATAACGCATAATTAATGTCTGTTTTCATGGTAAGTTATTTTGTTGACCTGATGAACAAGACTTGTCGATTACGTCCATCGTCTTTTTGGTATACTTTTTCTAATCGGTCGTTAAAAAAAAAACGATTTTCGTTGGGTACTGTCTAATTATAAACGTTTCGAGAATCGAAATTGACGACATTCTCCGTTCCGCTAATCAGGAACTTATGCGAGGACAGAACTCGCCGAACGTTGACTACTTTTTTTTTTCGATCTTTTTTTGCCTCACGCAGCGATGCCTCCTCGCATACATTCCACATTCGCTCTCTCTCTCTCTCTCTCTCTCCTACTCTCGTGCTTCCCCGATATCGATAACGGTGATCTGTCGTGCGGGCCTATCCTCACTTATCTTTTTATACACGAAACCGAAAAAAAATCGCGTACGAATTGTAACGCTCCAAAGCCGTTCGTCGACGTCAGGTATCAGGCCAGCAGAAACGTCGGGCAATGGATTCTAGAGACTCGCTTATTTTGTATAGAGAATAGAACAGCAATTGTCTATTTTCTGATTCTCAAAAAATCATCGTTAGTAACTAAAACTTGTTGCCTTCGATACGATTCGCAATAAAAAGTACAGTCTCGATTTTAACCGTGCGAACTAAAGTTTCATTTTTTTTACTTCATAAATATTCTTTATTTTCTTCATTAACAAAAAGAGAAGAAAAGGAATTGGCAAATTTTATTGCCAGTCGTCCGATATTTTAAATAATGAAAAAATGTATCAATGGACGTTTTCGTGTGCAAAAAAAATAACAGCAAAACAGACTCGCCCGCGAATGTCTTAGTTTATGTTTTTCATGTTTGAGCAAACACAGCAGTTATCATCATTAGTTTGGAGTTTAAACAATGCAAGGAAGATGAGTTTCGTTTGGACGTGGTCATCATTGACCTGCATCCTAATAGTCATATGGAAATAAAGCATATACGAGGGCAGCGAAACTCATGCGCGCTGTATAAAACTAAGACAATGCGATTTTTTCTAACAGGAGCTTAGGATCAGTACGTACGAGAGGATCGAAAAGTATATGTGAGTAATTCGAAAAGTATAAGCCGATAAGCGAGTTCACCTTGTACTACGCAGGTTTGTATATATATCTGTTGTGTTGTCGAACCGTTTCACAGACACAAAAGGTCCATAAGCCTTCGAAAACGAGGCGATGTGTAAGCAGAAACGCTTGGTTTGTATCAGGTGAGTATGACCTACGCAGGTGATTCCTCTATGTCCTAGGAAATATTCAATTCGCGTCATAGGTTTGACGCATTTATCACCAGAAAGCAGCAAACGTCAATAAATTCTCCGAAAATTCTGCGTTGCATGTTTAGATTTTTAACCGCATTCGGCGGTTGACAGTGAACGTGTGAACTGCACAATAATTTCCTGTACTTCGACCACGATTTCCTGTTTCTAACTGCGTTCATGTTTTTTATGCGGAATCATTTTTTGCAATGTTTTCATCCGGTCGGCATTTCTGCGGTCGACCCCATAGACCTCATTGTTTTCATTTTTTATGGAGCAGGGTTTCAAGGTCAATGATATGTCGCAATCGAATACTGTGCAGGTTGAGATGGAGTGTTTTTCGATATACCTATTGTAATATTTTTATTTTTATTTGTCAAAGTACTCGATGATTCTTTGGGTCAGATCCTACTTTCTTTTCTTACTGACGGTTCGACGACCTCTAGAAAATATATATATGATGAATTTATTTATATGTTCGATCGACTTTCAATACATTGTTCATTCTTAGTTTATACGAATATTGAAAGGAAACCTAATATATACGCGGACGCCCGGTTCCGTTCGTCAGTTCTGTCGTATTCGTGTGGATTTTACCTCACAGGTATTGAGTTTCACGAATGTCAGCGAAAAAAGCATCCTTCATCTCGAATTTATTGTGCCAATTGGAACTTCAACTTTGAAACACGTCTCGCGTCACAATCTAAACTCGGTTGTTACGTCACTTCAGCCGTACCGCGTGTATTCTGTTTTTTTACGAACGATGGTTTTTTAAACAATTGCCAACATAAAAGAGCAAGGTCACGGACGACTGGGTTTGCTTTTTTCCTACTTGCAAAATTTCTAGAATCCTGAATTTGTTTTATTTGTTTCAACATCCTTTGGGATAACGTTTTGTAGTTGAACGTTGTCTTATTCTACGGGAATAAAACTGTTTTTCCATTCGTATTTGAACGTACGTTATCAGGCGCGGTTGTCAACACTGCGATATTTGAAAGCACCGTGTGGAATGTGAACGGCGATTGAATGCGTGCAATCTCAAATTTCGCCCGTAGTAATCAACTATCTCAATATTAAAACAATAATTCTTCCAGAATTGTAAGTCTGAAAGATTCTTCGGTTCTCCGCTTTACCGGTTCGGTGACATTTCGAAAATTGCCATTGAAAATTAACCTCCGATATATTTGAGGTTAAGAAAATAGAAATAGAGTAGCTCTCGTCCGTAAACAAATTCGATCATTTCACGTAATCAGTGAAATCTGTCTTCTTCGGAATAAAACATCGTCGTAATCGAGACATTTCGTGCGGTGCAGAATCGAGATAAAATGAGATGGACACCGCAGAAGCTTTTGCTGCCAGTTCTCATTGGAATTTCCTTAGCAGGTGTCGGCCTCGGGATTATATATTTACTCGTAGAAAAGGTATTGTTTTTTTTTTAATTATCATTTACACAACCGTCGTCAATATTTCACCATTTTTTCCTGCACAAGTCGAAAATGTTGGACAAAAATGCCATTCCATGCAGACAGTAAACCAGACCCATAGAAACTCAATTAAAAGATTCATCCAAGAACAAAAAAGCCGACAATTATCATGGGTTATCTGTCTTCCAGGAAAATGAGAAAGAGAAAAAGGACAGAGAAGCAAAGGGCTCGTTTCCCAGAGGTTTCATGACCGCGGAAGTACAAGTACCTAAAGATTTTGTTCCCGCTGTAATCGGCAGAGGAGGAAGCATGATAAAAAGCATAGAAAATACAACCGGAACTAGAATACGATTTGAGGATGACAATCCTGACATAGTCAAGCGAACTTGCTTTATCAAAGGAAGTGCGGAAGGTTTGAGAATGGCCGAAGCCATGATACAAAACTTGATAGCCAGTCAACCTCTCATAGAAACTTATGAGACTTACGTACTCCAGAGAATTTGTCCAAAAATTATCGGCAGAGCTGGCGAAACTATCAACGCAATACAATCGTCTACCAAGGCGAAGATTATTATCGAAAGATCGTGGTCTCGAGATCCAAGTACGTTTTCCATTGATTACTTCGCGCTCACTCCTTGCTGACACACTGGGTCATTTTGACCCCCATTTCTTTATTCATAGGAACGTTCCTAAGCCAAGGAACATTTCCGAGATCTTTTAGGCCTTTTCATCAGAATTAACAATTTTTGATTAATTTTGAATGTAAGAATGTACGTTTTCCATCGATTCCTCCACCCTCACCTTTTGTTGAGACACTGGGTCATTTTGACCCCAATTTATTTATTCATAAGGATAATTCGAAGCCAAGCAAAATTTTCGAGAACTTTTAGACCTTTTCATCAGAAGTAACAATTTTTATTAATTTTGAATGCAAGATCCAAGTAAGTGTCCCATTAATTATTCCACATTCACTTCTAGTTGACACACTGGGTCATTTTGACCCCGATTTATTTATTCATGAGGATGATCTGAAGGCAAGAAAAATTTCCGCGAAACTTTGAGGCTTTTCCATCAGAATTGACGATTTTCGATTAATTCCTCTTATCCGATTGACTATATTTTCTTCTAGACTCCAAAAGGAGAGTGATAATCAAAGGAACCGCCGAACAAATAGCTTCCGCTCTGTCCCAAATCGAGGACAAGGTTCACGAGTACAACGATACTCTTGAAAAGTTGGTTGCCGGTGAATCCTCTCGTTCGCAACGTGGAAAAGTTTCTCCCAGAATTCCGGCGGTTGATCCACCGAGCGATACTCCTCTCTTGACTCAACCGACAAACGACGAGACTCTCAATGGTCGGTTAATGTCATTCAGTTTTCTCGAAGCTTTCAGGGAATTGAAATTTGTGTAAAAATGGTTTATTGATTTTTTAGAAGGTACAATGGAAGTCTACGTGAGCGCGATCGAAAATCCCAGTCAATTTTGGGTTCAAGTCGCCGGCTCCGGGACTCTTTGTCTCGACGAATTGGTCGCCGAAATGACTGCCTACTACGAAAACCCGGAAAATCAGGAAATTCATGCTTTGAAAGACGTAAACTGGTTTGCCATATTTTCAAAAATATTCATAAAAAAAATGAAAAATTTCATGTAACCATTTCCCGGTCTCTTAGGTCACGATCGGACAAACCGTAGCGGCGAAATTTCTCTTCGACGGTAAATGGTATCGCGCTGAAATAATATCCTCGCTACAAGACGGCGAGTGCCAAGTTTACTTTCTGGATTACGGTGACCACGAACTCGTATCCATCAAAAATGTTTGTGAACTCCGCACAGATTTCTTGAGTTTGCGTCTCCAGGCCATCGAGTGTTCGCTGGCCAATGTTAAGCCAAGGTGAGTCTTTCTATTCAGCTCCATCGATTCTTTCTCTACTTTGGATATCAACAAACAACCCAAAATTGAAACCATCAGCTGCTTAGTTCGCTGTCGTCGATGTTACTGGAGTGCGAGTTTCCCATTCCGCCTTCGCAAACTTCGTTGAATAGTTCAGGGTTCACGTGCTCCATCACTTTCCAAGCAAAGTTCTTGCTTATGTCCATTGCATGTTCCTCGCAATAAACGATGCTCGCTCGTTTCAATGATCCGCAACCAAATTCGTCAGACATCAGTAACAAATTAGCAACATTTTCCGGAGTAATAGATTCGATGAGATTTCTCTCGCAGGCTTCCTTCAATCCTGAAACATTATCCTCCCAATTATTCCACCCTTGGACCCACAACTCCTTTGCCGAGTCTCTGACGCAAAAAACGCAATTCTTTACCTTGCAACTGGAATCTCTCCGCCAGAGATAAGAGTTGATTGGCAATGGCGTCCAAATTATTGACGCGATCGCTATAAATGTATCGGAGTAATTCTTGCATAAGGTCGGGCGATATTTCTTCCAGCTGTAGGCCGAATCTGTAGGGAATCTGAGAGAAAAGTTCGCACGTAATTTTGTAAAAAGGAAAAAGTTGCAAAAAACCACAAAATCGAGTTTTTCTCAAAAATATATTGCGCTTTTTTTTCTACAAAAAAAAAAGACGATTTTAAGAATGAGTTTGGGTCAGCTGGTCCCGGAGTCATGTTGTTGACTCTTTTCTGGATTGCGCCCTTGCATTTTGTAGCCTTGCAGCAAGCTATTAATTTGTTATCGAATCAACACAGTGATCAAACAGAATCGTTAGTTTTCGGTGTTAGATGAAGATTTTTTAATCCACTTTCGTTGTCGCACGTTTCAAACGTACTTCTGGAATTCCGTTCTCTGTTTTCTTCTCCTCTTTTTCATCCTTCGCCTCGGAATTCGAAGCAGCCTCGATTTGAACTTTCGTTGTTTTCTTCTCCGTCTCTTTTTCTGCCAAAGGCACAATCATTTCAGCAAGAACGTTGCTTCGGGCTGCAATAACACTGCCGTGAACAGGAATTTCCGCTCCACTGGTTCCTCCGCATATCAATTTCGTATCTGCTGCTCTTGGGTGTTTCAACAATCTTGCCATGTCCTGTAAAATAAGGATTTAGTTGTGACAACGAAAGAAATTGGGATGCTACTTGGCGAATGATTACAATTTTTTCTCACCTGAGACAAACTGTGCTTCTCACTTTCGTATTGAATAATCTGAAGCTTCACCATGACCAAAACTTCTCCATTTTTCTTAAAATGCCTGTCGACTATCGACAAATCTCTATAGCCCAGTGAAATAATGTCAGAAGTTGATTTGAGCTCGATTATTGTTCTGCTGACTTGGCAATATTCCCAATGGTCGAGCTCGGTATTGTAAATGGCAAATTGAAAACGTATCGTCGCTTGTTCCACTTCCTCGACCGTGCAGCTCAGAATATTTAGACACAAGACTACGGGGTTCGTTATTCTTTTGCCTATTAAATCATGAAATATGAAAAATATAATTCATCTCTGAATTCGGAGTTTGAAAGCTGGTTGAAAAATATCTGACGGAGAAAAATTTCACTTGCCTTCGGGTCCTTTCCAAAATCGTATCGACAAGTTCCACGAGCTGTGAATGCCATTGACGTTGACGTCGAATGGTAAACTGTCGATTAAGCTGCTTTTGGCTATTGTCTTTTTGTAGTGTTCGATAGGCCAGGAATATTTGAAAACAATATCCGAGACGGTTGGCACCAGGAGCTCCATTTTTGAGCGAAAGTATTGCCTCGAATTTTTATTCCTCGGTAATCTGCGGTGGACAAGAACGTTTATGATACTTATTTTTGCAATAAGTGAAAAATAAAAGTACGCGAGAAAGACAGTCGCTGAAGAGAGAGAAAATCCGGTTTTTCTAGAGGTCGCTGAATCAGTCGCTTGTGAAATATTTGTTGGACGCTTTTCCCTTGAGATTCTAAGACGAAATATTTCTCGAGTTTCCTCCTTCTCCTCTCTCTCTCTCTTTCATTTATCTCAAAAAGTGAAAGATATAATTTTTGTTTATTGAGAACGTTACGGTATTAGAATTTCTCGAAGTTTTCAAACCTTGCCAATGGACACTGGCCCAATTTTCTTCGTCACCAGCTAAATATACATTTCTCCTTGTGCAGCGCTCCCTCGTATCCCAATTTCGTTCATCATACTCCAAGCTAACAATTACCAACAAACATTCGCCTGAATGATCGAGTTGATATGGGTAACCGCAAGGCCATTGACTCCCATTCGCCTCGGGATTAATTATTCTTCTTTCGTGTTAGATTAGTCGAAGGAAACATCACCAAAGATACATCAATTGAATCTATCGCTCTGAAGAGCCTGTTACAAACTTCTATCGAATTAGAGGCTTCACTGTTTCTCAAATACTCTCCTCTCTGCTATCAAGACATCGTTTCTAGCCCGCAACATTTTGTTTAACAATTTCGTCATAAAAAATGATAGTCTCTCGGAATTTTTTCATGAAACGATTCGTAATTATTTTTCTTGCTGATTATTATTATTGCTATCACGATTTCTCAATTTTTCGATGCCTCTTCATTGCCGTGTCACAGTACGTTCGTCGTTGCAAAATATTTCGTTTAACAACTCGGCCACGGAATTTCTCGATTGAAACAATTTATAATTATTTTTTAAGCTCGCCATTAGGATTTCGCAGTTTTTTTAATTCCCAGTAATGATTTAATCGACTTGGCTATAAAATTTCCGATTCTGGATATTTTTTAAAGGAATTCCATGGATAAACATATGAGAATTGATATCACCCGCAAGCATTATCGTGATATTGGGGAAAGTACAGAAACGAGCACGTTTTTAATCGTGCTATTAATTTTTTACGCCAAGCATTGTCGTGGCGTTCGGCCAAACGGTTAGTGCAATAGTTTTCCTCTCTTACGATCGACTAAATTTCCACACTCAGTTGTTCGTGTAATTTTCCAAATTTCATCCACCGGAAAGATAATTTTCGGCTTTACTCCGGTGCGGTATCCACTAAAAACTAACACCGCCTCCAGCATTGTTGTTTGCTCGGTTTTATGACTGGAAATTTACTCTGTTTTACATTGTTTTATGGGTACCATAACAATTGAGGAAAATATTTCGGTGCTTCGACGTTCCCTGAGTTCCTGAGTGTATTTTGTTTTTGACGGTTGTCGTTAGGCTCTGAGATTTATCTTTTTTTCATTCTCATCACCTGTTATAATCAGCTGTGTGGCTTGTATCCCCTCGAAGTTACTTTTTCATTTCTTATTGATACATTGTATGAAAATGTAAGAATTGGATAAGATGAATTTTTTTGGTGCAGCGGAAATGGAAAGTTTCATACAGACGAGCGCGTCAACCGTAGCGAGTTTTCTCACGATTCCAAGCTCTCTGTTTTAATTATAACATTCATAGCGACACGAGGGGTTCGAGAATGTGGGGAGTATCAAGTTCGGCGACATTAACCGGGAAGAGCAATCAACGATCCAATAACATGAGCTCGTATAAGGAACCTCGAGCTCACAGTTTACGTATATGAGCAGATATTGATTTATGGAGGTTGCATCTTGGAGGAAACTATTCCAGAAATAGGATTTACATACCATTCGATTATCCTCAATACGCCAACTTATTAGAGCCTATTTCTCTCTGTATCTTTCTCTTGACATATTCAAAGTAGGCGTTCAGATTGTTCCGAGTATTTTCAAGGACGCTTCGTCCAGATCGAGGAGACTTGACTCACCTGCACGATTTTTTCAACGACGTAGATAATCACGCGTTATTCGCTAATTAATTCACGATTTTTACGAGCTGCGACGCGATTGTCGAAGATGCAAAAATTTCTTCTTGCTTTGGTTCGGGATTTGAGAAATTTTTTTGTGATCTCTATTCGGTTGATATAAAGAAAACATTAGAAATTCCTCGATACAGCGAAAATCCACGAGTTGGCTGACGAGGAACGAGACACGACTGATTCAAGTTTTAATGCTGAAGGTTCGAGTTGTTCGAGAGATGCTTTTGTGTCTCTCTCAGTCTCACTTTCTCACACACTTGGGAAACGTTCTGTCCGTCGTAGCAGTTCGTGCGTAATTTATAAATGGAGCTACAACCTCGCTATTCTCCGACGAATAACTTCACTGAAGAGACAATTAAATAAAATACAATTTGGAACGTAAACAACCACAAGGCCTTAACTCTTTAGCCACGAGCTTTCAATTACAAAAAATGCCTCTTTATCGATTCTCCTCGAAAGCGCTTAATCAACGGAATTCATTATTTTCATAAAGAGAATTCTTTATTCGTGAGCACGTTCGTTCTTGGAGGATATCTTTTTCCATTCCTCAACTGTTTACAAAATTATATTTGCTTTCGTTGTTAGTTCACATTTAAAATTTCACTTCGCACAGTCTGTGACAGGCGCGGAGACTTAAGAATTCAATAACACCAGGACCGAACTCGTTAATTTCGTTACAATCACTTTTGGCAACAATTCGGGAACGAAATTCTAGAGCTCGACGTGCAATTTCAAAGTAACAGTTTATTTTTTTCATAAATTGATAAAATGAGATAAAATTGGGAGAAAAAGTTGAACGACGCAGATAATAATCGAGTAATTTCTAAACTGGGTCAATGTCTAGGAAGGATTCCAAAAATTCTTGACCTCAAATAACAGATAATGGTGCATGCATTATTCATACGAGCGGAATCGTATGCTATCGTCGAAAATATAGAAACGGCGTTAGTAAATGAATTATTGATTTGATATAACGCGAGTGGCGCCGTTGGACCGATCCCAGATGCAATTTCCACGTGAAAAATGAGTCCCACGTTCCGACGATTCGAAGTATTATTTTTGGACGAGTGAACTCGTATTATCAAAAAAATGAAAAAAAAATTTGACGGGTTTTCATTTTTTGATAAAAAATTCCAATTTTTTTCAACTCGTGTCTGACGTTTGGTCGAATTGAAATTTTCAGCGATGGCGAATGGAGCGCCGAGGCCATCGAAAGATTCAACGACCTCACCTGGGCCGCGCAGTGGAAAGTCCTCATTGCCAAGGTCAGAGGTTACAAGGAACGTCCTTCCGGTTTCGGCAGTTCGCGTCGTGAAGGCTCCCCCATTCCTTGTGTCGATCTCTATGACAAAAACGACAATAAGGTAAAAAAATCGTTTCTTACGTTACTGATTAGGGCGTTGAATGATTTATCGCCAAAAATAAATCAAACGATCCGTAGAAAAAAAATTTCTACACTTATGGAATTTTGTAATTTTTCTGGGCCACAGGATATCAACATAGGAAAGCAAATGGTCGCTGAGAATTTTGCGGAAGCGGAGGAAGGAGCTTGGTCCGCTGCCAGTTCGACTCTGTCTCTGTCAAGACGCAGTAACGATAGCGCGAGAAGTCCGACACCCGTTAGATCGCCTCCACCACTACCGACCGTGAAAACCTCGTCAACAACGCCAGAGCCTCGAAAAAAAATGAATAAAGTTTCCGTGATTGAGGAAGTAGATTTAACGGTGACACCGCAAGTAAATGTTTTTCCATTACATTGAAACCTCCTCTCCCTATTCGACGTTTCACACTATTAACAGCGAGACGTTTTATTTTTATTTCGCATAGAAATCCACTGGGCCAATAGAGGAGATCGATCTCGTTACGCCAGTCAATAGAGCGACTGAGCAATTAATGGAGAATGAGAAATCGGCGAATCTGGAGAACGGTGGAGGCGATGCTCAGCATCATCGAGTCTACGGAAGCGGCGATTCTGCAAAAGAAAACGGAAATTCGATCCATCATGCATCCGTCAAATCGATATTTTCCCATGATTGCGAGAGCGACGAATCTCACAACTCTGATGAGTTCCAGTTGGCTTAAGCGCCAGAGGCTCTCCATCTGACCTCAATCTCACTAATTCTACACAATCAGAAACAAAAAACTTAGTAGAAAGTTAGTTTTACGAAAAATCAAAATTTTCACTGATTTTTATAAATATTTCCAAAGTTTGCTGCGCGAACAATCTATTTTTGCTTTTCATTTTCTCATATGCGCAGAGATAATCGCATCCTTTGTTTACAATGAAACTTTATGCCCAACTTATTTATTTAATAGCTCAGGAAGAAAATTGCTTGATTATCAAACTCGAGACCAAGGCGATAACCAAAAAGGAGCTGAATATTATTTCAAATGTAGTCTCAAGAAATGATAAATATTTTTCCAAACTTAAACCAAATTGGAACATGAATTTCCGAATATCATTAGTAATTAATAATTATCGGGATAATTCTGGATAAATATTAGAACCAACGGACGTCGGAATTACGAAGTAACGAGACACGTTTATCTCCGATCTCTGACCTTACGGAGTTTATAACGAAAGAGAAACGTTTCTGTCTGAATTCACGATGAGATGGCAAATTTGATCGTGAACTCTTACCGCTCGTGGTTCTCGTCCCGGGAACACAAATGCTAGTGCCTTTTGAGATTACAATCCGTTCCTGTCGGAAAAAAATGCGCTTCCGCGTCGCGAATTTGGGTCCGCACTTCCCCGAGATAATGCTTTATTTTTTTATTGATAAATAAGGAGAGAAGAAGGTCCGTTGGCTGCTGTTGCGGTTTGTCGAGAAAGTTTACGATTGTTAAATCAGTATATATTTTTCTGTCGTGTTTTAAATGCTTTTTTCGACTAGACACGAAGTTACGTGTGCGTAAGAAAACTCGGGATTGGCCTAAATGAGAACGACATGAATAATAATATTAAGTTTACGTTTTTTCTCTTTTTTTCTTTCTACAGACTGTTTTCTCTAGTTTTCTTATCGCAAGCGTGATCTTTCTTACAAAATACAACGATTATTTTAAGGCTCAGTCATAAAAATAATTGACGATTTAATTCAACGTCTTCGTAGAGTTAGTAAGCTGCCTAATCGACGCACGTTGTTTATGTTGTGACATGGGAAACGACTGCTCTTTACTTTGAGTCCCAGTCGCGTCGTTCGGACCCAGTACCACTGTATTCCTTAAGTACGACTTTTACCTCTAGTAGAATGAGACCGAAGTACAATGGACAGGGTCAAGTAATTTATAGGACTTTGTTATAATAGTTTTCGAGATACGTTACTCGTGGATTCTCAGCCAAAAGTTGAATTCTATCAACTACTAAAAGTATCAGTATGGAAATCGTTTGGAGACGAAAATTGCGATGAAAAAATACTTAAAAATAATTCAGTCATCCGCGATGAAGAGAAAACAAAGTAAGAGAATGTATTTTCCAGTCGAACGGTTTGTCAATAACTTTGAAACGTCATTACCAGGAAAAATGAGTTGCTGTGTAATTCTGATTGAATCAAATTTCTGGCTGGGCTGATAAATATAATTCCGCTGTAGCGCGTTGAAAGCGGAGTAGATGGAGAGAAAAAATATATATATATATTGAAATGCTGGCACAGGGAGTGCTCGTTTCACGATGATTACCGTACTGAGCTCTTTAAACTTAGTGACCGGCTTTTTCTTTGGAGTTTTCTTTTTCTTTGGAGGAGCTCCACGGCTGACCGCAAGAAATGCGACGAAAAAAAACAGGAACGTGATTGGTAATCTCGACAATCGTCGCGAGACGCAATCTTCGGAGACAAAAGAAAATGTTGGTGGGCTCTTTTATTTGTAATTTGTATTTTTTGCGACCGCGAGAGCCGCGACTAAACGTACGTTATATCGAGAGGGAAATTGATCTTCTCACCGATCGTTAGTCCCGGCAACCGATGTCGCAGGAATCGTGAAAGCTGCGGCTCACTCAAACGTATAAAATCCATCGCATCGGCCTCGTCCTCAGTTCAGTTCAGTATTTGCCACTTTAACGGACCCCAACCGCACCATGAATTTCTTGGTAATTAAAAATATTCATTAACAACAGTTTCTTCCTTTATTCCCAAATGTGTGCGCGAAATAGAGCTAAACTGCGTGAGCCTGTGGCGAAATATCTTCGAGTTACCCGATGGTGATGTACACATCGATTTTTTGAATCATATTTTTGTAATCCAGCACAATTCTGATGAACAGAAATATAAAATAAACAAGTTTTCCGGATCAAAAATATCTGAATTTCTAACTGGATTCCATATCAAGATTTCCAAAATGTTCAAGAGATTTTCTTCCTTCTTTAAAGACCATTATCAAAATTTGTGTTTGTACTTTACAGAATCTCTTGTCTGCCCTGATATATGGTGTGTCCCTGGTCACGGGAGCGTCTCGATACATAGCGATTCCAATCGACGAGCTGGAGGTGATCGAAATAAATCCAGTGATCGGACAAGCTTCGAGATATCCAAGGCAAACGGAGAACTACGTTCCGGCATTAGTTTCCGGCATACGTCACGAAGACATTGAAAGTCTGAATAATCCAAGGATCGCAAGGTCGGATTCGCACATCTTGGACTACGTGGATTTCGGTGCCCACAGTGGAAACAACGGTGCTTACAGCTGGTACGCTGATTTCCCTGCCCATCGTTGATACGTGTTTCTCAAACAACTAGAAAAATCAATTTTAGACAAATTTCATAACCTTTTTTATCGACAATCGTGATGATTGCATTAAAAATAATAAAATCACAATAAAAAATTGAAAATCGTTTTTTACAGTAATAATAGTTTATTTCTCCGGTACACATCGTCGTACCAATTATATATAGTTGAGATACAATAAATATAGCGGCGCATTGGATAATGACGTCTCCTCTCGTCGAGCATTGATAATCTACCATATTAATATAATTATTTAGGTTTTTCAACACCAGTAGCCTTTCCATAATTGTCATTATTCATGTTTTATTATTATTGTTATTATTATTATTATTTCATTATGACTATTTTTTCCGAATTTTCTTAATTATTTTTTCGCTTCGTCTCGTTCGTCAATTTTTCCTTCCACCTTTTACTCGAGGGCGACAAAACAGTATTTTTTAAATTCTAACTACGCCTCACATCGATACACTTACATCTCTGATATTTGTTCATAGCGATGACACAACATTCATCAAATGTTGCTAATCCATGTACACGTATATACATAAGTGCTTTATTTACATGTATGTGCATACATCTACATGGAACTCGGTAGTTTTCTCGCACTTCCGGACCTCTTATTACTCTTGTTCCGATGTTTTTATAATTTAGTATCGACTCCGTACGAATTCGTGTCTCGACAGCAGGTACGTTAACGTATACACGCAGCTACGTTGACCAACATTCGATTCACACGCGATCAATCGAGCGATTATTACATAAAAGTAATAAAATATTGGGAGCGACCCACTGGGGCACAAAAGAGGCCGGGAGAGTGACCGATATTCGCGAAACTTGCTGGTCTTTGTCTTTGGGTCATTAATCGTTTAGCACAGGTACATACATGAGAATATGTCAACATTTTCCATCACAGCGAAACGCAGACTTTTCTTTGCCCTTTGACACTCCTCCACGCATTTTTTTATCGTTCCGCTAATTTCGCTCTCTCGACGTTACTTCCTATGCCTCTCAATGCATATCCCAGATCGCGACATTAATATTTTCCTCATTTATTTTCTACTTCCTCCTGTGGTGAACATACCATGGAAATAAATTTGTACCAGGTTAAGTCGAGTCAATTCATTCCAAATAACTTGAGAAAAAAAAGGTTAAATAATCACAATTAAGTGAATACGAATATCACAACATCAAAAAACCTTCAATTTTAGGCAATATCTACGATGCAAAAACAAATTCCATAGAATATTCTTAAATCATTCTCATTCCATAGAAATTTATATTTTGCGTTGTCAAAATTACTCCAAATTCAAAGTTTTTGTCGATTTCCGTCCCGTCGGTCCGATGTGATCAATTTCTTTGATCGAAAACGAAAAATCTCAACATACTGCCTTTCAGACATTTCCGTGAATCCTTCAATTATTCGTAAAAATAATAATAATAACAACAATAATAATAATAATAATAATAATAATAATATCGTTATTGTATTAGACACGATCACAATCGAGATTGTTGTACTGAATAAAATTAATGAACTAATTGGTGCTTTGTTAGACACTTTTTGTTTGTTGTTGTACTGAAATGGCGTTAACTAACATTGATTGGCGGTATATATACGTGTTCGAAGTATGTTGTTTTGCGAGGAGCACATTTACTAAATTCGTTAGCTAACGTATGAAGCCGGGTGACGGGAGAACTCGCCCGTCACATCTCATTCTCGTTTCTCCGATAACAAAGTTGGACTCATGGGACGACTCGATTAAAGTTGAACGAGGAGGAGAGCTTCGTTAACAAAGTTATAACGGTCTCTCTGGTCTTTCCAATAATAAATAACACGCGTCAATATTCATGACTTGTTGTCAAACTCGAATTTCATAAAATCGTCAGTATTAATTTAGCGGTTAACTCCGAGTTTCTCGGCCCTTTGAGTACGCGAATTTCCATACTGATTGTCTAATTACTAAATAACTTTAGATGCACAATCTTTGCTGCACCTAATTCGATCAAACTAAAATACATTTTTTTTCTCAATTTGCATCAACGTGACGAGATCGATCTGCTCTCATTCGAATTCAACGTCACCCGGTTCGTCGAATACTTTTCACTCTCACTTATTTTATTCTCTACGAATAATATGTGCCGGACAAACAACAACGTTCGAACTTTAAAACAGGTACGGCCGTTTTGAGAAGCCCCGACAATTTTTAGTCTCTCGCTCTCATCCTCGAACGTGGGCTTCACCAAAAATGATTAATTACTTAAAAAAAAAAAAAACCAAAATAAAAATAATGTTATGCCATATCGTAAATAGCGAATTCACTGTAAATCGGAATTAGTCAGTATCACAAAAGCTTCTTATTTATCTTGATAATGAGAAATAAATAACGAAAAGTACAATTTTATTCTTATAAGCGAATTTCTTGTAAAGAGATACAAGCAGCAATTACAGATCGTCATTGAAACAGGTACGAAATGTTGAATGGCAAAAAAAAGCCCTTCCCGCCAGAATATATTTCCATAATAATACTCGGCATATATATTATTCTCAGGAGCTGCGCAGCCCCAATAATTCCTTCTCTCGGAATAATTTTCATATGCGTTTAAATAGACGATAAAATTTACTGCGACCGTTGCAACATCAATTCTTCTTCGACATCCGGTGTCGGTAATGTTTTATTCAGGCTCATCTGCTCTGATCTTTTATCATCAATTGCAGTCACTTAATATACAGATTTATTGATCTACATTAAACACGTCTCGCATAAATAGAAGGAACGATTCTCAGTTTCATCGTAGAACCTAAGAACCGCGGAAACCACAACGTTTTTTTCTATCTCATTTTCTTGTTCTCCTTCGAGACCTTCGTTCACAGAATGTACAGTCATTTGATATGATTCATCAAGAAAGCTTCGCGCAAAGTCGACAACTATTTAGCGCGAAGCCACTGGAGCTTCAAGAAAAACAAACAATCTCTCCACAAATTTTTTTCTCGGCTCATATCACTCGTTCCGTAACCTCGTAATATTTTTTTTTCATCTTTACCCCCATCTTTGAATTCACTTAGCCTCTTTCGTACGCGTCGTCAGTAAAGTCCGACGATGTTTTTCCACATAGTATACTTTTGATTATCATCAACAGTCAATAGGTTGTTACGTGTGTATTTTTTTTCTTCTTAGTTAATCGGGCAAAATATATTATCACGTTAAGAATCATTTCTCACACAATCACATGTCAAATAATTATGCAAAATGGTATTTTTTTTTATTGGAAAAAAGAAAAAACATTGCCTCCGACCCAGAACGATAATTTTCCTTTTTTTTGCGTTCCAGAAATTGTTAGACTAGCGACTGATTCACAATCTCTTTGTCCTATGCTTTCATACTTTTTATCTCGCTGCTTCGACTATCTTGCTCATGTCTTGTCCTAGGTCAGCACGTACGATTGAAAGAATAATGATCATCCACGCTCATATGTCGTGCGCGTTTATGCACGAGACGATCGAAATTCTGAGACGAAAAACAAAAGAATAGATTGACGCGAATACATCGCGTGTGGCACACGCGAGTTGTTTTTTTTTCTCCATTTCGAAGGTACGAGTATACTAGCTTTTTATCATTTATAGTGTAATATACGTTGCGTTATGATGTACGTATACAGCATTTTCAAATATATACAGAATCATATATTCGATATCGATCAGCTCACATGGTGTACTGGGACAGCAAAATCCTCGGTGTTGAGAAGGCCGATGTCGAGCCACTCGTACCGACCGTAGGCTCGGGTCAGGTGGTGCACCACGCTAATACCACTTTCTTGAAAGGTACGAATATCGCACGCTCCGACTCGCTGAACGACAAAAAATCAAATATTATTATTACATCATTCATGAACAATGTAAAGACACGGCCTGTCACGCTACTCGTTTCGCACACATGAGGATGTGCCAAAGCGAATCCCCGGCATGGAAGACTGTGACCTAGGAAACTATTCTCTCAAATTCCGAGAAAAAAAATTCATAATGGATTATTTTAATCATATTCACGGTCTTATTATAATTGAGATCGCTGCTGCGGGTCGTAATTTTCCCCATAAAACGCTTAACGTTATTTCCATCGTACGAACGGTGTGGAAAATTTCATTTTCAAAATCGGAATTAAAAAAAAAATCCACGAGACCAATTTCTGGTGTAGTTTTCACTGAATATGAAAAATGATCGAGAAAAAATGTTTGGCAAGTATTGAATGATTAATCCAAAGATTAAATTGTCGTAAAGGATTAGGGAGAGAAAAAAAAACTGCACCAGGCACGGAGGTGACAACGGAAATAAGTGTTTCTCAAGAATGTCAGCAAGAAATGCCAGAAATGTTATGAGGACAATGCTTGAACTTCGTGTGTAACGACAGGTGGAACGGGCGAGGATAGGGAAGTCATGCACAAGAGGGAGAGGATACTCGAGACTGTCTACGGTTTCATGCTAATGCGAGAAAGGCTCGAGTGCCGCGAGATTCTTCAGTGACGTCCCATTGAGAACATTCTTCACTGTGGATTTTCTCCCTTTCTCCCGCTCCAGTAAATAGCGTGTCTGTCGTATGGAATTCCATGATCGCAATGATTCTGCGCGCTTGTACATAGCTTTACGAAAGCTATAGATTTGCACGTATACGAGCGGTCGGGAACGTGTCGTTACTGCTTTTTGTTACACGCCCGGATTTTAGCCCGCCCGAATAAAGTACATACAAAATAGGCATCGCTGCACTCTCTCTTCGTGATTCTGACCGCGAGACGAGTTCGCGCTTTCCGAGTCTCCGCCAGGTTGGAGCCCTCCGGACGCACGTACAAACTCGCCGCAGCAGGTTATCGCCAACCTAAATTACTTTTGTCACGCAGCTCATATATACGTGCCCGACCATTAACTCTAAAGCACGATGCAATCACGAAATTAAGCGCAACCAGACTCTCTACAATCTGTCCCGAGATCCTATATTTTCTATTTCTAGTTTTTTTCTATTCTCTATCAACAGAGTTTATCAGTAAAATGAGAACTTAACAGTTTCAACTTTAGTTAACTTTAAACTAATTTATTTAAAAATCTCTCAGTATTCTCTCCGTGTAATTAATCCTCAAAAGTGTCAAAAGGATGAGGGATCATTTTTGGAATGTTTAAAAATTTCGCCTGTGCCTTTGAATTCCCCGGGGACCCAGCAAAGGGAATAATTGCAAAGGCGAAACTCACCAATCGAAAAATCGTCGTCCGTGAAAAGTTCCATCGGAACAACCGCAATCGGTTGGGAGTTCGACACCGACGTGAACTTCCTCTCGTCCAGGTACGGGTCCAACGTATCTGACGCGTCCTTGAAGAACTCTTCCCTCAGGGGATATCACTTTGACGAGATGGTCAAGCTTCAAATCCCGTGGGACCTGAGATGGAAAACGACGAGAATGAAACGACGAATTCGTTGATGATGTGCGAGCTCCGAAGGAGAGTTGTTTACCTTTGGCAAATACGGCCTTGCGTCTTGCGGAGGATTCCACTCCCGGAACAAATCGGGTTCCGAGTGTCTCCTCGTTCTTCGACGTCTCGCGGTTTGCCTACTCCAATAATCCGAACTCGATGTAGTCAACATTGAGTCGATACTGCGTCTCAGATAATCTTCCGCCTCGTCGATCAACGATTCTGTCGAGTCACCGCTGTTTTCACCGGTTACGAGATCGGAACGCAAATTTGGTAAACTTCCACGTGTCATTGGACAGTCTGAATTAAAAAATGCATGAAAAAAATTATCCTCCGAGCCTGAAACCAAAGGTTCAACGCCATAATCATAAAAATAAAAATTTCAGTCTCGAATTAAGGACGATGGCTACATACAGTTGCCATGGCAGAAGCATAGGACAATTCGAAATGTTAGAATTTCATGAAATTTGATGAGCATACTCTTTAGTATTAAATATTATTCGACAATTATGGAGACGAAAAATAGAAAAAAATTGTGTCAACGTATTTGATGCTAAAGAATATTATGATCTAATTTAATTGAATTCTTATCATGTTGAGGTATGGAGCCAACCTCCTTAAAGGCTGTGAATCAGTTGGCGTCGGCCACTCATGGATGTGAGAAAATAAATACGATTTTTTAACGTAAAATGCATCCACCTTTCGGTGTCGCAAATATTTGGATTCGAAATACGTTGTGGGTCGCGATGACGGACCCATATCCTCCGTAGCAATGATATAAATGAACAAGTGATAGAATTTGAAAAGAACTAAATTTATATAACGCGTTTGTTGATAAAAGAAGTTGACCTTGGAAGGTGACTTTGGATCGTGTTCGCTTAGGAGGATTCTTGGAATTTCTCGAAGCCGAAGACGCGGACGGTGGATGAACGTGGGTGGGCGAGGAAGGCATAGATGACCAGGTTGGCCGAGGTGTCGAAGTGGCCATCGGTACGCGCCACGTATCGAAGGATGCTGCGTTAGCTCGCCACGAGTGTCTCCTGGGTGGTCCGCCGACAACCTCAAGACCGGGTGATGGGATCGAGCTCAAGGAGCCTCGATATCTGGAGGAATAAAGATCGGTCGAGAGTCGACAATCGCACGGACTCGGTAAGCCTGTGCCTGGATTGCAACGTGCTGGCCAATAACCGGCGGGCGATCCCAAAGACTCCCGACGATTAACTTCCGGTGTACGTAGTCCGCAGGCTCGGGCGTTGAAACAATTCTGAAAGAAAATAAAACGAACGTCACAGCATTGAGAATCCAGAAAAGGATCGAAAATAAAATTCTTCAACGTCGATGAAAGATTTATTGGAATAAAAAACGAGTGCGATTTAAATATTCTCTCAGTTTCATTACGACGATCGGGGAAGGGGCGAGCAAAAAAGTGGGTTAACCGAGTTGTATACCCAATGCAATTAAATATCCTCGCGGCCTCTGTTTTAAACTCGTACATATGTTTTTCTGTTTGTGTGCCTTGTACGCAGCGGTGCGGATACTCGATCTCGCCTTTTGAACAATACGTTTACTATGTCTGTATACATGTATAATGTGATATACGCTTATTCACCGCTAGACTGACGCAATAGCTCCCGCGAGCTATTGGGAAACTCCAAACAGACGGAGAAAAAAATTTATACACACAAGCACAGATCATTAAGTAAAAAAGAACAACAAAACGAGTGTGGTAATTAGTCATCTGGTTAGCAGAAGCGCATTTTGTTGCTGGCAACGAACCGCTGGTGTTCTTTTTTTTTTTTTTTTTTTTTTTTATTTTTTAAGCCTAACGCGTTGAGAGAAAAATTCTATGAATTACATCAAACGCTCCAGCAGTGTTTTCGCTTTTTTTTTTTTTATTTCTCGTGCAAATATAAACTTCCATAAAAATGAATGGAATTCAATTTTTCTTTTTACGAAAATATCCATTTTTGAATTCGATGTGGTGTAATTTATGTTGGTAATAAATTGCATTTTTTTGAGTCTCGACACAGGCCCGACACGGACGAGAAATTAGCTGAGTGAAAAATTGGAAGAGACGAGAATGTGCAGGATAAAATGAAATTTAGTTTTCACCTGAGAATGTGGATCGTGACAGAGATGATCGGCGCTTCTTGACAACTCGGGCACCATGCTCGTAAAGCTGATATCGGAAAGCATGACCCTACGAGCTTCTCGGGTTTTGTCTGAGAGCCTCAGTCGACCAGCAACTCCAGCTGGTAGGGCGAATTTGCTTGGTAGCGTCGTAAACGTATGCGCGACTTTGTGGGCGAGATAACTTTCCGAACGCCATTGTGCGGGCAGAGCGGAAATGTCCGTTTGTGCACCGGATTCTCTTCTTGCGCCGCAGCTCCGGTCCATCACAGGACGTAACGGCGCTGAGCTCTTTCTTCGTCCGGCTGCCAGAGCCTCGCGATGTATAATTGGCCTGGACAATAAAAAATCATAATTTGAAAAAAAACAAATGAGTAAACGGTGTGGCAGGAAATAATTTTTTTTGGCATGGAATGAGCTCTAAGGATTCTGAAGTATTTTTGAAAAAACTCAGTGAAAATCCATAAAAATTCAAATTCCCGATATTTCTTCGACATTCGCGAGTTTTTAATAGTCTGCGGGGAATCTGAATTATGACAAAAGTTGAGAATCGGAGAATCGTTATCTCCTCACCATAGGGAACACGGCTCGCTGAACGCGGGCGGCTGCAACGAATCGATATCATGCACCCGAAGAGAACAAGTCAACCGAGTTACGAAGAAGAACGTAGCGTGCTCCCACGTACAGCACCACGTGTACATCATGGTTTATACACTCGTGTATCATACAACGATTCCTCGCAAACCACCAGACCCAACTCCGACTATTTTAATCGCGATATTCCAGGACTTGAGCCTTTTTTACTGTCAGCCCTCAGTTTAGTCGAGTACATAGAAACTATGTACAGATACGAATTCGCCACGGACGGGGTATTAGTGCTTCATATAGGTTGTACATGGAGTAGTAGCGATAAGCCACCGCAATGTGCGGGCATAATGATTCAGAGCACGGAACGCGCATTCTCTTTCTCTCTCTCACTCTCATCGGTAACGGAATATCAATTGTTATGTACGGAGAGAGAGAGAGAGAGAGCGAGAAAGAGAGAGAAAGAAGGCAAGAGAATCGAAACGTGGAGGAGCATAAGTGTCGCGATATTAATTTGGGAAAATATATTCATCGGAGTTAGGACAATTGGAAATTTCTTCATTCAGACCGTTCATTGAATTATATCGGGAGTCTTTGTACCACGAGCATCTGCTCATGGACACTTGGTCAAAAGTGTAACATCGTTTTATGGAAATCTAGAAAAATTTACTCAAAATTAAATGAACTTTTTGATCTCGCGTTGATTTCACTAACTTGCGTTAAGGAGGGTGGATCGCGAAATCTAAATGATGAGAATTTTATGCAATTTGGTGACAATATCCTTCGGCATCAATTATACACATGATAATTTTTTCTAAATTTTTTACCACATGATTTTCGAATAATTGAGAGCTAAATCGAAGTTCTTATGCACGAGATGTATCTCTATATAAATGTGAGCTCTGTGCTGATGCCCGTGAACTCTGGGATTCAATAACTCGAGTACTATGTGGTGAAAAAAATTGAAAAAACTTGTATCGTCGTATATATTATTAAAGAATGTATTTACCAAATTTTTTTGAAATCTCATTTTTGTGAAATTTAGAATGAGTAAATTTGGGTATTCTTTGTTAACGAATAAAGCTCGAAACGTCGAGGGATGAAAAATCGAATAGTTTTTTTTTGTTTTTAATTATTATGGCAAATTCGCGGTGAAAATTGCTTTTGGGATATTTCGAAAATGGTTATCGATATTAAGATTTTGAAATGGAGCAAGTGAATGGGATATTTGGAAAATTGTTGACCTGTAAGCAGTCGGAGGTGCGGCTAGAGTGTTCCTCCTGGCAGCGTGTCTGGAAGAGTGATCGGTTTCTTCGACGACGCCGCATTTGCTAATGTCAGTTTCGACGAGAACTGAGCATTGTGACCACATTTTGTTGAGTCGGGTGCTGGAGCTTTCGTCGAAGCGATCAACGCTTTCCTCGCGGTCGATGCTCGAGCTTTGGGAAGAGGCGGCTTCCTCGACGGAGCTGTTTTTCTCACCGTTGCAAACGGAATTGTCTTCGTTGGTTTTAGCGTATTTTAACGAGCCGGTTTGTCCGTTATTTTGCCAACTTTCGTTCTCGGTTATGGAGACGAGATCTTCCTGGAGACCGAGATCGCGGCAGGTTTCGTCGGTGGTAAAGATGAGCTCGATGTCGTCGAGCTCCTCGGACTCGTTTTCGGATTCTGGTTGTACTTTGGTCTCGGGCAGCGGTGATTGTTGATTCGCACAGTCCTGATTGTCACTGAATACCGAATTATCACCGTCGGAAACGCTTCTCAGACTCGAATCCTCGGCATCTCTTTCCGGCACCTCGAGAAGTTCTTGATTGCTCGTCGTACGGGGATTATCCTCCTGGTCCCTCAACAAAGTAGTCTCGTTAGCTCTGTCCCCCTCTTCCTCATTATTTTCAGTCTCTTTTGATTCCGAGACATCGCTCGTTACTTTTGATATCTCGAGCACCGTGTCCACCGAGATGCCCGAGCCTTCCGGGTCTTCCTGAGCGATGCTCGCCGACGACTGCTCCGAGACTTCGCCCTCAGCCACCGCTGGCTTATCCGCCTCTGCATCACCCATGACGATCTTCACTGACGACCTCTCGAGCCAACTGTGTGAGTTACAATCATATGTATTACCACAATTCATACATATACCTCTATAAATGCAAACCGTATACCACACAATTGTAAAAAATCCTCCCACGAATTATCCACTATTTTAATTGTCAACGTTCTGAGCTCTCCAGACTCGATCCAGCAATGTGCAAGGCCGCACATTTTTCCTTCTACTCAACAAGCTCGTTACAAATTTATCTCTCTTTAATTCACAAAATTAACGCCATCCACTTGCCTAAGATATCATTTCCGAAAGTGATTAGCTGGTTAAAACAATTGGACAATTTTACATTCGAAATTATTTCTTTGAAAACTACGAAAAATATAAATAAAATATTTTTTTTAATTTATTCCGATGTTTTTTCTATAATTTTGCGATCCTAATTCTATGAAATGTAATAATGAGCAAAATCAACTTCTGAGTGGCAATCGAAATTGTTCTGATCAATTTCTTCATTAATTTTATTATTCATGAAATTATTTAATTAATTTTATTAAATTTATTTATATAATTTTTTAGCAGTTATAATAATTCAATAATAAAAATTAAAATAATATTAAATAATTTGATAATGATAATCATTAATGGATTAGTGATCATTATTTATTATTTCTTCGAGTGAACACATCCTATAGGTGAGTATTGGGTCTGTCTGACCCAAGGCGTTTTTCAAATCCTTGTATTTCGATGAATATCCATTTTTTGTTTGTTTTTTTTTTTTTTTTTTTTTTTTTTTTTTTTTTTTTTTTTTTTTTGTAGTAAATTATCCACGTTCTATGGTCCTGAATTATATTTTTGCCATCAACGATAATTAAGTGCCTAAAAATTCGTTTTCATCAAATCTGAAACAATCGGTGACATACAATCGTCCCAGTCAAAACGAGCCAGTATGCACTCGAAAGGTTAAAAAGTATTCATCAGTAGGCCGGGGACAATGGACGAGGCACTGTGAGATAAGAGTAGACAACGGAAGTGCCAATGTTCCTGTTACTGAGACTCTATACGGAGTCTCCCGATACTTTTGTCTTCGAGTCAGTAAATTCGCAAAGATGTGCACAATTTTGAATAATTTGTAATTTTAATGGGAAAAGTGCATTTAGGTCTGTTGTTGGGAATGGGAAAAATTCATTGATAGCGAGAATTTGTTATTTTGCTCGAAAATAATGGAAAGATTATTTGGACCACGTCAGCGGTTGTGAGGCTGTTGTATAAAAATGGTACGCGAGGTAAAACGAATGCAGGTGAGCCAGGAATAGCATGGTCTTTGTTTTTCTTTTCGTCAAATGGTTTTTTCTCGCTTTTCCTTGTTTCACGCTCGTAAATTCGTTTGTAGAGGCGAACGAAGCGTGACCGTAGACGATTGTAAGAAAAAAAAGGAAAGGAAAAAATTTCTCGAGGAAACTCACTGTTCGTTCTCGTCCGGAGTTAGAGAACGAATTTGTTGGTGCTCTTGCTGTTGTTCTCGTTGTTGCTCGATCCCGGAGTTGGCCAGCGGCGGATTTGTCCTTTTTGTCCTGGTCACATCGCTCGACAAAATTTCTATCGTACTCTTCCGATCGCCGCTCCGATCCTCGTCCAATATACGCCGTCGCAGCACGTGATTCTCCAGGGAAAGACGCTCAACCACGTCCGCGTAACTCTCCCCGTGAAAGTCACCCACGATTTCGCGAAGACGACGGAGCTCCTCTCGCGACGAGTCCAACGCCGATCTCAGAGAAATTACTGTCTGCTTTTCAAAATTCTTATTACTCATTTTTCCAACTTTAAAAAAAAAAATTTTAAATAATTTTTTTTCGAATTTATTTATTTATTTTTTAATTAATTAATTCATTCATTCATTTGTATGTTATATATTATTAAATTGTTTATTTTGTTAATCCCACGTAATTTTTCCACGAACTTATTTTAATAATTATTAACATCGTAATCCATCACTCTAAGGCGATGACCCATATTACCCCCAACGAAATAACGACGCGATGTAGTATTTAAAAAATGTCAATTTTCATAAACGACAAAACTCGATTTTCTATTAAATAATCCTTAGGCAATCAAGGGCTCCGTTTCCGAGGATCGTCTCAAGGTCGCTCGTTCGAGAAATCCTTAAGAAATAAATCTCCTAGAAGAGAGAATAATTTTCTCAACATTTTCTTCGAGATTGAGAGACGAGGCGACGAGAAAGCCCTCGAAATTCTCTTTACCGCTGATTCGATTATGCCACTCTCGTTTAGACTACTTTTTCGCTATCCAATCTCGCAATATCCTGTTATAAGCACACGATCCATGTATGTGTATATTTTCATGAATCCAAGTCTTTCAGCGAGTGGTTTTTAGCCCGTGAGAAAGAACACTATTTCTGAACAGCTGTTTCTCAACATTATTCGCTCGCTGAGGGAAACGATTCGCCACTATTTCAATATAGAAAAACGCAATATAAAACAACAACAATATGAAAGGAAAATTCACGTACTGGCGATTCAAAGTGAGGACAAAATTCACAAGTAACATTAAATTTATAAACTCCAAACCTTACGATCTATATTTTTTCGAACGCAATTGCTGCACCGGACTCGAAACTATTCTCGTCTTCTTCAGGACAAAAAGTTCCTGGTGGGCATAAAAATTATTTTTCTTACACGATTCACGTCTTTTTTTCAATAACAAAATGACTGGCGTATGAAAAATTCCAATTCCGTGGTTTCTCAATGATTAAAACACTATAACACAGAGTAGATTTGGATAAAATATTTTTTCCCTTTGTTCTCCCTTTGTTGTCGTTCTACCGCATTCTTTAGTGATTTTTCAACTTCAAGCAAAATCACCCAAGGCTCACGTGGTTCTTCATCGAAAAACGGAAAAAAATGAGCCCAAGTTCAACCCTTTTCGTTGAATTTTATCGGAGATACGAATTTTTCAATACTGCGGTCATTTATGACCTCAGGTTACCGGAATATGTAAAAAAAATAATAAGGTCACAGTTCTAGAATTAATCGCGACCTTGAGAACTTTGGAAAATAATTATAATCAATTTCCTCGGTTTTGTTGTTTCGAGAGAAAAATTGCAAAGTTATTACGGTGGAAAATAAAGAGAGAAAGAGAGAGAAATTGTATCGAACCTGATGGAGAGCTCTTACGACGTCGAGTCCGGGTATTCCGGGCGCCGGTAAGCCGCCAACGAGCTGGTGCAGACCCTGATGAGCCAGCCTTGCGTCTTCAGCAGCTTCCATTCCTCCCCACCCAGTGTTTCTACCGAACCTTCACCGTGACCACGGATCATTCCGAAATCCGTTGGTCGTTACGATTCACTTTTTTCTTTAATTAATTCGTCCTCCGAAATTTCACTTTGTTATTTTTTCAGAAATTCCTCCCAATAGTACAAGAAGTTCGTTTCACACTGGCGCACAATTTCACTTCGAGCGACGACGCGATCGTTAATTCACACGTAAACATCAAATTGTTCTTCCCAGATTCGTGTTTTTCAATTTTTCTATCCAACACCGAAGATTCATCTGAAATTAAAAAAAGTTTCCCTCAATCTTTGCTCAAGAAGCTCACAGATATTCTAAACATTCTCGTAAGTGGATTTTCTTCAAAAATAAATAACGAAAAATGCACCAGAATTTTTCTTGAATTTCTCGTTATGAAATTCAACATTTCCGAATCTCGAAAAGTCAAATTTGGTTGATTCAAAAATAAATTCTGTCGTCTTTTCTGGGCTCGAACAATTGGCGTCATATTTCAGAATTCAAATGTCCTGTCGAGGAGACACATTTGATAAAAAGGAGCAAAAACACGATGGAATTATCGAAGCGAAACTTTTCAGGTCAATAGATTTATTTAATACACTGCTGGAGGTAAAAGGGAACAATAGAGTATTACGTTTGGCCCGGCTTGACTATAAGATATTTATTTGACCCCGAAACGTATAGCTATACATTTCGCAGAATAGTAGAAAAAGAGAGGGAGAGAGGAAAAGAGAGAGAGGGAGAGAGAGAGAGAGAGAGAGAGAGAGAGAGAGAGAGAGAGAGAGATGGCGAGGAAGGCGAAAAGGGAGAGACGAGCAGCAGGAAAGTTGGATTATTTTGCCGGGACGTCGAAGCATTGATTTCCCGTCCACTTTGTTCAAAGTTACAAGAATAAAGAGGAGCTTCTTGCATGTCATGTTACATGGAATTGCCAACAGGTGTCAGGTTCTCTCGCACATCGATAATAATAATTATTTTTTCTCCAATATCTCAATTTTAGAAAAAATAACCGAAAGCAATTCGGTTTCCGCGAAAAAGAGAGCACAATTTCGGTCGGCGATGTGCGATGAACGAGCACCTGAATAATTCAATTAGTATGGTGCACACATGTGCAAATTAAAAATGTGAATAATAATTCAATTTAAGTCTCGAAGGGTCGCCACTCGAAAAAGTTCGGCCAAGCGTAACTGAATATTCCATTGAACCCCACCTGGCTTAAAACTCACGAAAACTCAACGTCAAAAAAACGAACTAATTTCTATTAATCGATTATGCCAGCGACCGAAACATATTTTATACTCGAAGGACAAAATTCACTTCAAGATCACTTGGACGCAAAAAGAAATCGTCCCGAGGAAATTGAGACTTGAAACCGGAAGTAGAAAAACTAAATGAAGTGAAACGCGAAAAGTGAGAGCGCAAGAGAGAGCTATAGAGAGAGGAAAATAAATATTATCGCAGAATGAGATACGGGGAGGGGTGAAACGTCCCTCTAATTATAGGTCGCGATAGAGCCGGCTTTTCCGAACCAATCGATCCTTCCTGCAGCAAAATTGCGCCCGTTACACATCGTGTAAAATAAAAAAATCCAACATTCAATTTTTTCCTCTCTCTATTCGTTTCTTTTTATCCTGAAAAACGTGCTGACTGCGGCATGGATTAGCATAATGCAAGTGGCAATCGACTAGTCTTTCGATGTAATTACCAATAATTGTCTCTCACAGCATTAATACTACAAAACCACAATTCTTAGGAATGAGTTTTCTTCTCAAATGTCATCACTGCTGATTGTCCATCTGCGACCTTAAAAATCCTCCAATACCCTTAATATTTATCCGCAGTTACGGAGCTCGGCCTCATTTTTATTAATTTTTTAATAAAAATAAAATTATTCCACTCGATACCATTAAAAATGCGAATCATTCGATTTGTCATGGAACTTCGAAATCGATAGAAAAGTTGAACACAGAAAAAAACGGCTGATGATTTTTTTCGACTTGAATTTCGTCGTAGAAAAAAGTTATGATGAAAAAGGAAAAAAAACATAATGAATTAGAAGAATACTTCCTGGTATTGTGTATTCTCGTTGGTCAGACGATGGGCATTCGCGTAATAATGGGAGGGGGAATAAATAAAGTTATTTGAGAGGGGAACGTCGGCTGGAAGCCACTAAAATACGTTCGAGGGGGCGAATATAGTACGCTTTGTTAGAAAATATAAGGATGAGGTATTATCGTGAAGTAGGAAAGGGACGAGAGCAGAGTGAGGTGTATGGAGGGGGGAAGCAATCGAGACGCTCTTGTGTAGCTGTTTATGCGGTGTATTGCGCCTCGTTTGTAGCCTGAGACTCTAATTATAGTGTAATATCGTGTATATGGCAGTAGGACGAGGAATAGGAGTTACGAAGGAGCCTCGACCCTAAAACATACTCGCGAGCAAGGTTTTAATGTTTCCGGAGATTTTTTGTTCTCGCTGCGTCGCGGTTTAATTGAAATGAGAATTAGTCTCCGTCACGGGTTGAAATAAAGCGAAATACTCTAATTTTTTCCACAAATATCTCCGACATTCTTCCTGTTTTCGAAGGTCCCGAGAAATTCCAATCAATATGGTAAATTCTACTATTCGTGGGCGTGTATTTCCGGTACTATGGTTCATTCGGAAATGCGACGAGAAAACTACCGTTCCTGACCTCTATCTTGCTCCCGTTCGCTCCCGCCCTCCTTTCTTACGATCTTTAATTCCCCCGTCCATCTTTCCCTCGTTTTATTCCTCTTTCGCTGCTTCTTAGGTCGGGATTTACGTCTTGGCTCGTACTACGAGATCGAGCGCGTAGTACGAGTGATTGAATTCTGGGGGTTTTATCCCTACTCTTGCTCTCCAGAAGAGCACTTCTCGATCACTTTTCTTTCGCGATCTTTCGAGCGATATTTTATTCACGAATATACAGCGTTGTTAATAAATTAATATGGACACGAGTAAATCGTACAATCTTGCGATGCTACGAGCTAGATCGCTGCTAAATCCTCGCGCTGCAGAACTTTTATTCCTAAACTGATATGCACCGTTCACCAATAAACACACGAAATATTGAATTGCAACACTTTTCTTACGCTTCTTCTTTCCTTTTCTTTTATTTTTCTCTATCGCCGATTCACATTGCACGTATCGGACTGTCCTTCGTTTCTCGGTCACGCAGCATCCGCCGACTAAATTAACGATCGAGGAAAACTTGCGAGACGCTCAAGATTTTCCACACTAATGTCAACAACGCGCCGCGACCGAGCTGTCACTTTGTCCTTTGATGCAGACGACGGGCATCCAGGTACACAAATACCACTGTTCCCAATCTCGTCATACAGAAACTCCCTAGATCCTTCAAGCTCACCGAATCCCTAGACGAAACCAAAGTCACCACGTCGTACGTTTTTATCGACAGTGGTATCGCGCTCCATTTTTACTTATTGTCAGTAAATTCATATTAGCTCCCGCGAATAATGTCGAAACTATTACCGCGTGAATAGATCGATTTAGAAGGTTCGGGACCGTAGACGGAGATGAATAGGGAGCAATGGTATAGGTATAGGGCTCAAATGGTTCCTACACAGCGTCGCTTTTTCGTAGCGGCCAACTAGTGAAGCTGCCGTAGATGTTTTTCTGCTCAGTCACGCTTGCAGAAGCCCGATCTGCTCGACAGAGAACTGGCAAATGTATTATGCAGCTGAGCAACATGTAAATATTACGAACAGATAAAACAGAGTATGCTACATATCATCTCCCGTGATATCTTGGACAGGATAAACGGAAATAGAGAAAATAATTTGAAAATATAAACGGGAAATGAAAGGAAGGGATACGAACAAATAGGGAACGACTGTTTAAACGTAAGAAACAGGTTGAACTACAAAATTATACGATGGAAAACTCTATTCTTTCGACTGTTCCTGATAAACGTCGACCATGTTTCGCTACAAGTTGGCACTGCCACGAAAATTTTTTCTCAAAGAATAGTTTTCCAGTGTAAAATTTTGTAGTTTAACCTGTTTCTTACATTAGAACAATAGTTCTTTATTCGTCCGTATCTCTGTCTTTTATTTTCCTTTTATATTTCTAAGTTATTCATCTCTGGTTCCGTTTATCCTGTCCAAGATATCACGGGAGACGATATGTAGCATGTTCTGTTGTATCCATTCGTAATATTTACGGGTTGCTCAGCCGCATAATACATGTGTCAGTTCTCTGTCGACCAGGATCGGGCTTCTGCAAGCGTTACCGAGCAAAAAAACATCTACGGTAGCTTCACTAGTTAGCCGCTACGAAAAATCAACGCTCTGTAGGAACCACTTGAGCCCTATAGCCTTGGAGATCTCCCTATTCATCTCTGCCGTAGAATCATCGATCTCATAAAACGGAAGGTGGTGCTTTTTTTGTAATAATGGAGAAGCGAATTTTTCAACTAAACTATGACATGGCCGCTTGCGATATAGCAGAAAACTGCGTTTAGGCAGCAGATCCCTACGTCCTACTATTAGAGTTGGGAGAGAATTATCCCGTAATCGCTATGACCTCGTAGTTCACCCTCGCTGAGTTAGCTCCGTTCAGTTAGCGATATGAATGGAGGCGCAATCTATATCTTATAAAAATCTTTTGTCACGGCGTTCCTGGTCGCACTTCTTCGAAACGGTTCGACCGATTTTTATGAAATTTTATGTATACATTTGGTGTATAGTTATGGGGATAAGTCGTGAAGTATATTTCATACCGCTAGACCGTGTTATTTTCCATTTCATCCAGCGTGTGTGTTCTGGGTCTTTGAAGAAACAGTCAAAATAACAAAATTCCATTTTTTTCCGTATTTCAGATGATTGTCCAATTTTTATTGACAACGGTTTTGCATTTTCGAATTAAGCAGCTGCTGGACCATATCGTAAGCGCTACAATGAGTAACCGAGAATTTTTTCAGATTTCTTGGAATCCCAGAAAATTTTGTAAACCCAACTGATCCAGTAACGTTTGCCGGGTGGGGTAGTAGTGTACTAAATTTTTGGAAAATATTTAATAAATTGCATTTTATTTTTTTTTTATTAGTTAATGTATTATTCACAATTCATCAATAGGAGAATCAAATTTTTGCCAGAAACGAGGAGTACAATTGATCGACCGCCTTCCCGTTTGATACAGACTCATGGACTTGCGACTAGAGCGATTTGAATGATGACAGGATGAAGAGGGGGGCTGGCCCTGGTTGCGATAAGTGCGATGAAAGGATGATCAACCATGAATCGAACGATCTCTTCGTCATTAGCAGGATCCGGTACATGGCCGAACGGTGGAGCACCTACAAAAAATTACAATGGATCAAGGTGATAGATCAGTCGGTATCTCGCGACAGTGAATGCGAAAAAAAACGCTGCATTTTTTTTTATTTCACATTCTCCACACGGTTTCTGTGATGACGATTTTTCGACATGGAAAAATTAGAAATTTTAAAAACTTAGAGTGAGGTTCGATGACTGAGCCATCGCCACAAGAATATTCCAACAGTTTGGAACAACAAAACATTACTTGGGTTGTGTCCATCGGCAACATCATCCTCTCTAACGCGGATCCTGGCTGCGTGTCCTCCGCCCCGAATCGACAGCGTAGGCGACCGATCTATTTTGCTAAAGTTGGACTGCATCGAGAACGTCGTTTGCAAACCCATCTGAAAAAATGTTAGCGTGCTGGCAAATGTAATTAAAAAATGTCTCATTTTATAAATTTGGTTCATGGGCAACACTTGGCAAGAATGACAGCATGAAAAACGTCACGAGAATTCACAAAAAAAAATGAGAATGTATTATTTTCATGCCATAACTCAGCGGGAAACTTTAGCATCGTTCTCCAAACGCAGAATATTTTTCTTTACAGCCCTTCGTCAAGAAATTTCGTTTTTCGACTGCAAACTCAAGATTTTTCCGAGCGAGGAAAAATGTTGCGTCGAAATGACACCCCGTAATAGATATAGTTTTGATTTTCAATGCCGCATGACATTATTTACGCATTAGAGAAATGATATACTGACGTTTTTCAGTGGCGTTTCCAGCCAGATAAAATTTTCAATTTCAAATCTTGGCAGGTACAGATGGACATTCCTGAATTGGCCTCGGCTAAGTCTATCTATGGTAACCTTTTCCAAATGTCGTTGCAGTTTGTAGAAGCCAGTTCTTCTCTTCGGTAGCAGTATGAACATGCTCACACCATCGGTCAAGCCGTTGGACTTTGAAGAAATGAGACAACGTGATTAACCTTATAATGCTGAACAACAAACAACGATGAACAATGCTTATTGTTGTGCTCCTGCATCAATACCAATAAAGGATAGTCAGCAAGAACCTTAATTTTTTATGATTGATATTTACCCGGCACGGAATTTCAACGAATGTGATGTCGACTTCAGGAATTTCACCATAGCGATAGCGATGACATGCCAACATCATCCTCGCCATGCCTTTAACTATGCCATGTTCCCAAAAACGCCCCATGTGGGTATTCTGGTGTGGGAATCCCAAGACAGAGTTGCTCCTAAAGTAGACTTCGCTTTCGAGAACTAACATCGGGTCGAAGGTGACATCGCCTGTTTCATGTGGCAATCAATTATAATTCAGTATCAATCTTGATGGGACAACTTTTGACGACTTCACAGAGTCTGCCAGTTTTATTGCTTCTTTGGCAGATTTTTTAACTTTTCGAGTGCATACTGCGTCGTTTTGACTTCAACAATTTACCGTCACGGATTGTTTGGCATTTGATGGCAACGCAACGGTTTTGACATTCAATTTTTATTTTCGTCAAAGAGCCATAAAATATGGATTTTACTACAAAAAACGTGTCCACAAAAAAAATCCATACCTACCGGTCTACAACGATTTAAAGAAGAAGCAACCCAATGGGTATCAAAAGACATAAGACATGAAGAATGAAACTCACTCATTCCTATTATATGGCTGGTATGCTGGTCTCCTTGAACGGTTAGCCATCTTTCCTCGATCCTTCTCCGGCTGTACTGAGTAAACCGCGGACCGACATCGTGTGTCATTGCACGATGGGATTCACTGAGGATACGTGAGAATTTACGAAGAGGTGTAATGCCATCGGATGCTAGATGGACGTTGTTGGCCGCTTTGAGTTTTACATCTTTGTTTTCCTACAAACAAACAGAACGATTTTACGATTTCTATTTCAGTACATTTGATCATTGCTTTTTGGATCACTTATTTTTCTTTACAAAAAAATAACTCACGGCCAAAGTATCGAGGAGATACCGAATTCCTGCTCTTGCTAAATAGGTATGCTTCTTTGGAATTCCCAGTAGCCTGGTCAACTCTATTTTAGTAGTACTTTGTGATCCGTAAAGGGCCATCGATAGCGCAAGGGAAACGCTCAGAGGTGTACAAACCCAATTCCCTCTTATGGATACACTCACGTTCTGTACAACAAAAAATTCGGATAAACTTCCGAAAAAGGTAAACGAACTTCGTCATGAAATTTTTGGCAGCCATTCCATTCGACTATCTGAGCGCCCTCTTGAAAGGATTTTTCGCACCTCGCTATATTTTTCGAAATATTGAATTTTTTGAGGACCCTGTTTAGAGCAAAATTGCAGCCAAAAATTCTCCCGGTGAATTCGTTCGTTGCCTGACACATATTATAGGAAGTTAACCCTTCCAGTCACTCAATTCGAATTTCAAAACCTTGAAAACATATTTCTCTTTTGCATGTAAATAAAAATTAATTCAATTTTGACAAAACCGTGTGGAGAATTTTTTATTTTAAAAATTCGAGATCTCGACTGATCAGTCGATACCTCAAATTTTGCACTCTCGGTCACTTATTCGATATTGTTACACGGTCTTCATTGCATACCTTGTAAAAATTAATCGCGAATCTGTTGAGACCTTCGGTGATCATTGTGAGACCGCGGATTTTTTGCTCTATCTCAAAATCGTCGTAAGAATCTGAATTCGGAGGAAGGATCGAGCCCTCGGTTTGTGGAAATTGTGGAGGGGCATCTTGGTCGGCCCTTATATTCATGGTGAAGCGCAATGCGACGATGCTGAATAATACCGCTGATAAGAAGAGTTAAAGAAATTTATTTTTTGCTTAAGTTTCTCTATTTTTCATTTTATCATTAAGAATGAACTATCTTTTTCGAAATTTAGACTCGAACTGTGTCTAAATTTTTCAAATGAGCACTCGGACGTTCCTTTACGCCACAACTGAGTGGCCGTGTTGTTTACGATGTTATAGAATGTTAGACAACGTTGGTCAAGTTTTACGAAAAGTTATGTACAGTGTGACAGTTAACGTTTCAAAAAATACAATTTTCTGGCCAAAAAAATGAATACACAGTTTGTATATTCACAAACTGAAAAGTTTTTTTCAAATACTTATTTTTTCACGTAATTTATCCGGGTGTGAGGTTTTTTCGTTACGAATAACTATGGGATTATACGTACGCAAATTCATTTCAGTCTTATGTTGAGAATAACTCCAGGTTTAACAAGAACTCGGGAGAGTCTGCCGACTTGTTTAAGACACGAGGTTTGAAATTAATTTGAAGCTTGTAAGAAAGAGTAAGAGTTCTGGTTAAACAGATGTCATTACCTAGAAGTTTCCGGAATTTAACGACTGGAAAACGGTTGATTAAACAACCTATATCGATGAAACTCTAGACAATAGTTTTATTGTTATGCATACATTTTCTAAATGATGTTAGCTTTTGATTGGTGTTGTAAAGCGGAGAATAAAATGGAACAAAGTAACACTAGTCGCGAGGCAAATTTCGCAAAAGTTGGCTCATTAAATGGACATGTGTTTTTATTTAGTCAAGTGTGCTTTCGTGGGGTTGACGCTCTTTGGTTATACACGTGTTGAGAAATTTATGAACTTATCGCAAAAGCAGGCTGTATTACTATACGAACGAGACGAACTAGACGTTTGTGGGTTTGCAACGTATGCATTTTTCAAGGACGCGTTGTCATTGTCGCTCATTTCTCCTTTACACTTGGCGCGTGTCTTAGGAGCTAAGAGACTCGCGGCTGAAAAATCGTTTACCTGCTGTGAGTAATTAGCGTTCATGTCAACATTGGATTCTTCCACAACAAAGAGCAGAGTTGTCTCGCGGAATCTTCGACATTGACGGTTGGCGGTTAACGGACATGTCACACTTCACACTGCGCGGGATGACCGCAGTGGCGTGGATGCAATCCGACGGCAATGATACGTGGGCTGATCTATACGTTCGCGCGCGTTTTTCCAAGCCGCCAGGCAAGCCCCCCTCACTAAACTTATTGAATTGTTCTTATTTATATCGCTTCGAGGTTTGTTTGGACGCGGACGCGACGATTTTGTAAAAAAGGCCCCTAATTACGCCCTTTCATGAATAAGTTTTCAATTACGCTACCAGTGACCACCAGACAACCACCAAGCGGCTTAAGTCAATAAAAACAAAAATTATCCTAGAGCATATGGCTACCATAACAAGTGTGTCGTGGCGGTCGTGGGTCGTGGCAACCCCCGCCCAGCCGAGCATCAGTAATCTATAGGAGAGTGCGAGAGAGACGGATTCTTCCCCATTGGTCATTTCACGCAACTGAGGGACTGTCCCAAAGGGAGAGAGAGAGACAGACAGAGTACAGAGAGTGAGGGTGATAGATCGCATTTCCGTAAGACGATTTCAAACGTTCGAATCCATTGTGGAACAAATCTACACTTACAAACAACTTACAAATAACCTGAAAATAATATTTCAACCGTCGAGTGTTTGACCGAAAATTCACATTCCCTTTAAAAACGTCATTGGGCTCTCAGTTTCGAGAGAAACGGATCAGCATCGCGCGCAGGTACCGCGAGTCAAGTTTTCTTTGAGGTTATGTCGTAGCAGCATTTTCGATTATCCGGAAAAAAAAGTGAATAGCAAAATGGGTTTAAAAGACGATAAAAAGAAGTCGAAGTCAAAGAAAAAACATGAGTCTTCCTCCTCGTCGTCATCCCCTTCATCTTCCTCTATGTCGGATTCGTCCTCCTCCTCTTCGTCCTCATCCACGTCCTCGTGTTCTGCTGAGAGCAGCCCCGAAATTGCCAAACAAATGACGCCGCCTCCTCGGAAAGCTGACAGATGCAAAATCGATGTAGTTCGGGGTCATACTCCGGAAATACAAGAGACCAAAACTTACGACGATTTCGATGTGCCCAGCAGGGATTACGACCCCAACTCTTATAGAAGACTGGAGTCGACGGTGGGTAAAGTCGAGAAGAACCCAAAAGATTCAGAACGCTTAGAAAAAGATTCAGAGTTAATCAAAAAAAGCTATGATAAAAGAGACAAGGAAAATGTGGAAAAGAAAAAATTTAGTCAACCGCACAATAATGCCGAAGATTCCGAGCAGGAAAATTCATCCAGGGAAAACAAGACGGAGTCTAGAAGAAGTAGAGACGAGAAAAGAGGATCCAAGGGAACGCACGAATCGAGGGAATCGAGAAAAAATGATGATCGGAAAGAACGAGTCCGTTCTGCCAGAGACAATGATAAAGAAAGCAACAAGAGTCCCGACAGGCCGTATCGTCAGGTGAGTCCAAATCTGGAAAAAGAGCATAGGGAAAGGAAAGACGAGAATGAGGACAAAAATTCTCGTTCAAAAAGGAAATTGGACCATCGGGAAGACAGCGATAATGAATCTAGTGGTAGAATGGATCAATCGAAACGGAGAAAAAACAGCAGTGACGAAAAAAGAGATGTCGCAGATCCACAGGATATAGATAGTTTGGGAAAAATGGAGCGTTATCAAGGACACAGTGACGAGGATGTAAGGAAAAATAATAGTGATAAGAGGAATGAGGAAAAAAAGGACACGGAGAAGAGGACAGAGCGGAATGCGGAGAAAAGCGACGAGTCACGGAGGACAGAGAGGAATGCGGAGAGAAGCGACGAATCGCGGAGCGGAATGCGGAGAGAAGCGACGAGTCGCGGAGGAACAGAGGCTGGAGCGGAAAAGACAGTGGAGAATATGATTATCGGCAGAAGAGTCCACGAAACAATAGCGATTGGAGACGGAATCGTCGATCGGACGATCGTTATTCCTCAAGGCGTGATTACAACGACGGTAATCAAAGAATGATTCGTCGTTACTGGGACAACGAGCCGAGGGATTATGAGAGTCGGAGAAAACGCGAAGACGATTCCGAGGACGAATACGTCATTGGTGAGCGATTCTATGGGGACGAGAGTCGCAAACGGGATAGACGGGCAAGAGAAACCGCGTCCTCCAAGGATGACAAGAAAGATCCAACCGATGAACCACCCGCAGACCCCGAAAAAATACCACAGTCCCAGAAACGTACAGTCGACCTTTTGACCTCCAAAACCGGGGGAGCCTATATTCCTCCTGCTAAATTGCGCATGATGCAGGCTGATATAACGGACAAGTCTGGCGCTGCTTATCAGAGGATCGCGTGGGAAGCTCTCAAGAAATCCATCCATGGACACATCAACAAAGTCAACACCAGCAACATTGGCCTCATCACGAGAGAACTATTGAGAGAAAATATTGTTAGAGGCAGAGGGCTATTAGCCAGGTCGATTATTCAAGCACAAGCCGCCAGTCCCACCTTCACTCCTGTGTATGCAGCTCTCACCGCCGTTGTCAATTCCAAGGTAAATATGACAAATATTTAGTTTGAATCTTCGGGACTACTCGAATCTGCCTGGCTCGATTTTTTGTTTATACCTCTCATAGAAATCTGCTCAGTTAGTTAATTACCTAATGGAAAATGGAATTAAAAGAGCAGGAAGCGTTAAGTTCAATAAAAAAAATCTTATTTCATCCAATTTTCTAGTTTCCAAATATTGGAGAGTTGTTGCTGAAGCGGCTGGTGATACAATTCCGTCGTGGATTCCGGCGTAGTAACAAGAAGTTGTGTATCTCGTCAGGAACGTTTATAGCGCATTTGGTAAATCAGCGCGTAGCCCACGAGATTTTAGCCCTAGAATTTTTGACTCTGTTGGTCGAGACTCCGACGGACGATTCCATCGAGGTCGCGATATCGTTTCTCAAGGAATGCGGCATGAAACTGACGGAGATGTCGAAAAAAGGAATTGAGGCAATTTTCGAGATGCTCAGAAACATCCTCCACGAAGGCCAATTGGACAAAAGAGTCCAGTACATGATCGAGGTCATGTTTCAAATCCGCAAAGACGGCTTCAAGGACCATCCGGCCGTTAGCGAAGAGCTCGATCTCGTCGAGGAAGCGCAGCAATATACTCACCTCATAACTTTGGACGAGAACATGGACTCTCAGGACATCCTGAACGTTTTTAAATTCGACCCTGAGTACATAGCCAACGAAGAAAAATACAAACAACTGAGCAAAGAAATATTGGACACCGATAATAGCGGCTCCGAGAGCGAAGGCGATAACGCAGAAGACGATAGCTCCGACGAAGAAAGCAGCGACAATCAAGCCGAAGCTAAAGAAGGCGGCGTTATCGTTGACAATACCGAAACTAATTTAACCGCACTGAGAAGAACTATTTATTTGACGATTCATTCGTCTCTCGATTTTGAGGAATGCGCTCATAAATTGATGAAAATGCAGCTCAAGCCTGGCCAGGAAATCGAACTTTGCCACATGTTTCTCGATTGCTGCGCGGAAATGAGAACCTACGAAAAATTCTTTGGACTGCTCGCCGGCGTAAGTCTCACTACATCTCACATTTTTTTCTTTATTTTCCCTCCTAAACTCTCGCTCAAATTTAATATATATGAGCCTGAAGTTTGCATCGACCCAATGCCACGAAAAGAAAAAAACATGGCATTACGTCGATGCAAACTTCAGGCTCATTAATATATTCGATCTGATTCCTATCCCGTGTTGTCACCTTTTCCGACTGCACTGAGAAATCGTCAACTAATTGAGTCGCATCGTATTTTTAATTTTTCAGCGTTTCTGTGCCATCAACAAAATTTACGTCACACCGTTCGAGCAAATCTTCAGAGACTCGTACGACACTATCCATCGCTTGGATACCAACAAATTGAGAAACGTCTCGAAATTCTTTGCTCATTTATTATTTACCGATTCGATATCGTGGGAAGTTCTTAGTTGCATCAAATTGAACGAGGAGGATACGACGAGCTCGAGCAGAATATTCATCAAAATCCTCTTCCAAGAACTCTCCGAGTACATGGGCTTGTCGAAGCTCAATCAGCGCGTCAAGGATGTGTGAGTTGAACGAAATCGACTCGGAAAATCAGTTTCGCCTAAAATGATCGTTTCATTCTAAAAAAAAAAAAATGCATTTTTTTTTTGCAGCACTCTACAAGAAGCTTTCGACGGCTTATTCCCACGAGACGATCCAAAAAATACGAGGTTCGCCATCAACTTTTTCACATCCATCGGACTGGGTGGACTCACGTGAGTTTTTTATTTTATTTTTTTTCACTCCAACCCCCTTAACCATGAATGGAAATCCTCATTCTCAAGCTTTGTGTTTTTAGGGATGATCTGCGAGAGCATTTGAAGTCAAGGCCAAAGCCAGCCGTGGTTTCGCCAGTGATAAAAGAACCTGTTAAAGAATCCTCCTCAAGTTCCAGTTCGTCAGAATCTTCATCGTCATCCGACAGTTCCGGTGAGTTCCCAATTCTCTTATTTTCGTATTCACTTAATCAAGGAATCGGCCAAGGATCGGTCACTATTTTTCTTACATTATTTATTTTGTTCTCGCAGACTCGTCATCGTCGTCATCGTCGTCGTCGTCATCGGACGGAGACCGAAAAAAGAAAAAGAGAAAAAAGAAGTCGGCTAAACCGTCGATGAAGTCCAAGTCGGCCACACGGAAATCTCGAGCAGAAAAGATTTCTAGCAACGAGTCGAGTCATGCGAGAGATCGAAGGGATAGAAAAGAATCCAATGATTCGAGAAGCAAGGGCAGTAAGAAATCTGAGAGAAGAAGATAGAAAAATCATTTTATTTCGAGACAAAGTACTTGGCTCTAATTATACTTCATTAATTATTCATAAATGACGATGTTGACTTTATTTTTGTATATGAATACAGAGCATCACGAACCCTCCAGATTATTCGAATCTGATCTCTTGAAAAAAAAAATGAAAATAGGTTAAGTATGTAGATTACTCAATTGTAACAATATATGATTTTTAAATCACCACGAACTTTTATTAATCCTCTTTCCTGAAATAAAATATTTAATTATGTACCGACTGACGGTAAAGAATGTTTGCATCGAAATCCATCTGCGGAATTTCGGAATAACTTGTTGCGGAAGAAAAATATGATGCTGTTTCTGTTTTGCAATTCCGATATTGAAATCGTAACGAGAAGCAGGGGCACGTTTGTACGGAATTAATTCGCCTACGAAGTACTCGGGCAAAAATTGGGTACGTGACAGCAGAGCTAGGAGACAAAAACCATATCCTTGTCGTCTGCTTGACGTGTCAACGACTGTGGCGTCTATTGCTCAATAGTATAAATTCTCAGCGGTTTTCGTGCAAATTACAGCAGGAACAATTTAATATTGACTTTTGAAAGTATTTCGTTGGCCAGGATTAGGGATGAAATTTTTCGGCACTTTAGGGCACTATCAGGATGAAAGTTAATCATAGGAGAAATTAATGGTCGTGTCACAATGATTCATCGGCACAATTTTCCCATTAGATCCAATAAAAAATCCATCAAAGCAAAGTGCCCGGCCAACTTCACAGAAGTTTGCATACACGCGACGACTCGGGAGCGTGCGAGAACACTTTTACCGAAGCGATCGTGGAATAAAAAAGGACTAGAGACTCAAATTTCAATTATATACGTCGTTTCAACATATACACATACGATTTTTCTTTCTTTCTATCTCCGCGTGATGTTTTTTTATCACGCGAAACACTCGGTATCACAAAATAAAAAACAGACCCTGTATCAAATTCCATTCGATACACGCTCGAATGCAGTTGTCCGAGAATAGAAAGCATCGAAGGCGTGTTTCTCGTAAATGACACCAATCCTGCTCCCACGTAGCAGGGTATGGCAAGCTCATGCTTTAGGTACGTATACTCGAAAGAATATTTATTTTCAACAATAAATCTCACAAATATCCTGGAATAATGAACCTTTATATTATTTTGCAATATGCTACACAATATCAATGTTTATCCCGTAATCTGCCTAGAAAAAAACTACTTGCTAGTCAACAGCTGATCAATTGTTTGTCGATTGTTATTGAGGTTAACTTCGTGAACATTTGACAGTGACAACAATTCATACTATATTGGTTATGAAACAATGCTTTCATTTTTGTACACTATTCTCCAATTTTCTGTTTCGTTAAAGTCGTGAGGAGAATAAATCAAAGAGTGTACCCATTTTTATCAACTTGTTGGAGGATGTTTCGTGACTTTTAAGGATAAAACTATGCATTTCGAAAGGTTAATTTATGAAACACCATTTCTATTAAATTATATCGATCAATGTGCATGTGATTAATTAGCAATGTCGACGAGTATGGATTCGAAAGGCCATGGAATTTCGACTACACGACTTATGAGGATTTTATGTCAGATTACTTGAAAGTTTTGGCAAAAAGAGCCAAAAAATGGGCTGAAATCATCGGTGAAGGGAAATCGCTACAACGAAGTTTAACCACTAAGCGTTATGTACGTAAAGGCATTCCAGGAGAGCACAGAGGCATGGTAAGCCACTCGGTGACTTGAACTGCTGAAATACTTGCAGGGAGATTTTTAAAATCAATACATTCTCCATGAATCTTCTTCAATTGATATTTATTTGAAACGCTTGAATTTTCCAAATGCATTTTATAATAACACTCACTTTAAAACGAAAAGGTATGGTTAGCGGTAAGCGGAGGGGAGGACCTGAAAAATGCCTCGCCCAATCTGTACCAGAGATTATTAGAAGGTCCGCACAACTGCGAAGTTACGGACATTATTAAAACGGATTTGCCAAGGACCTTTCCTGACAACATATTCTTCAATAATACAGAAAACCATCAGCATCAACTTTACAATATTCTACTAGCTTTTGCTCATCAAAATCAAACTGTTGGCTATTGTCAAGTAAGGATCATTGCTTTGATTCTTTGCACTGTTTTCCACCCGATAAAAATCAATGTAATCTTTGGAGAAATCGTTTTAACGAAATTTTCGATTTCCAGGGACTAAACTACATTGCAGGATTATTATTGTTAGTGACGAAGAGCGAAGAAACTGCATTTTGGCTGTTGAAAATGTTGATTGAAAAAATATTACCAGAGTATTATACCCCAACAATGGATGGTTTGCTTACCGACATTGACGTACTTGCTGAGCTTGTTCGGTAAAAATTGCACCATTGTTTCAATGAGTTTTACATTAACCCAACCATTTTATCGTTTTTTTTTGCTGCCACTTATGTTTATCGTGGGTCTTTGGAGATCCGAGTAATGTTACGAAGCGTAATTTGTAATGAGAGAATCTGAAAAAATCCTGAACACTCTTGGATAATTTTCCTTTAAGGGTACATTACGAAAATTGTAAAAATAATAAAATAACTATATTATTTTTTGCCGTAACCACACGCACTCTCCACACAAAAAAAAATGGCTTTGATCTCCAGCGAGCCACGATAAACGAATTGGGTTAAATCACTTTTCCCTCGATTTTATTACAAAATATATTGTTACAGATTGAAAATGCCGGATGTTTACCAACACGTGACAGATTTAGGTCTACCATGGGCAGTAATAACAACCAAATGGTTCGTTTGTTTATTCGCCGAAGTATTACCAATAGAAGTGAGCAAAATATTACATACTTGAAATCCGAAATAGTTTCTATGTTGAATCTTCCATGGGACTCGTCCACGAGCACAAATCGAAATAAATTTAAATGCGACCAAATTTTATCAATATTCTAGACTACTTTGCGAATATGGGACTGCCTGTTTTACGAAGGTAACAAAATAATATTCCGTGTTGCGCTGACACTGATTAAAAGGAACAGAGAAAATTTAATATCATGTCAAGATTTTTCGTTGCTGGCTGAATGTTTCAAAGATATAACGAAAGACAGCATTGTTTTACAATGTCATGATTTTATGCAGGTAAGAAAATCAAGTAATCATCGATCAATCGTTTTTCCGGAAAGGATATCATTCGATTTATCAACATTTTGTTTGCAGAGCATTTTCAAAGTACCTGGTTCAATGTCAGGGAGTACGATAGCGAAATTACGTGCGAAAGTCGCTCAAGAGCGAGTTAATCAGAAGCTCGCAAAATTGGAAAGATAGTAGAGAGATTACAGGAAGAAAAAAGCGAGAGAGAGAGAGAGAGAGACCAGCAAAAAATTCGTACCACCGTCGTGCTCTAGTCAATAAAACGTCATGGAGGCAATTTATGTCGAAAGGAAAACACATGAGACGAAGAACGAACAAACAAAAATGCAACTAACCACGATCGTAAATATTAGTACGTACATGATTTTATTGTATAAGTGATTTTTTCACAACTATTGTAATACTGTTAAATTGTATTGTAAATCGTTAATGGATGAACCGATGCTCATAGCTTAATGATTATTCATACGAAACTGTTCAATTATGAGATTCGTATAGAAAAAAAAAAGCTTTTCGTTGTTCATTGTTGAATCGAAAAATGAATTTATCGAATAAACGTTGCATACGTTGTGTGAGATTTGTCACAAAAACAGAGAATTGAGAGATTCGAAATAACGTACAATATACATCGATATAAATATATACATTTTCACATATACATTTATATTTAGTTATTTATTCATTTTTATTCAAATAAAAATACACTTGCCTACGGTTCGTCGAAAAAAAACTAATCGGAGCCACTCATTCATAATTATGTACATTTGAAATTTGTTTCCTATAGCGAACGAATCATTCGTCCAAATTAAATAATCAACCTACAAGCCGTTCGTTTAATTATTTCAACCTGATTTCTCCATCATATCTTTTGCTTCGTTTATTTTTGCTGCCAAGTACGGAGAACCACCTCGATCCGGATGATTCACCGACATCACTTTTTTGAATTGTTCTTTCACTTTGAGCTTGTTCGCCGTCGGCGACACACCCAGGATCAAACTCGCTTCTCTTCTCGTCATTGTTGGCTCAAACCCTCCTTTGTAATATTTGCTATTCGCCAGAGACTGAAAGATCAAGTTATCACTTTTAATAAAAACGAATTTTCTGTTGTTCATCAAATTCATCATTCTGTTATGATTTTTTTTTATTTTTTGGGAAGCCTGGTCTGTAGATTCATTTTGCACGGTGCAATGTTTTTTGGCTTCTGGTTAACGAGCTGACTCAGGAATTAACAAGTGAAACAACACTTTTATTTAAAGTCGAGCCCAAGGATATTTTTAACTTTTTGGAAAACGTTTTAAAAAATTCATTACGTACTTGTGAATCCAGTTTCGGCATCGTTTTCAGTGCTTCAGCCATTTTTTGGGTGAGCGTCGGCATAGTTCTGATTATGTACCGACCTCCGAATCCTATGATCGCAATTCCTATGCCTGCCATTACCGCCGTACTTGCCTGAAGTAAATGGAAAATTATATTTTAGACTAATTTGAGCGAAAACCACAAGTTCAAAAACATATGAACAATTAACATGTTCGTTCGAAATTCGGACATCCACAACTTTCTGCAGAAGTTAACCTTAAAGGCATAACCTCAAAATGATTGCGAAACAGTCTCTTATATCAAGGAACCCAAATATCTCTGGTTAAAATTTTTCTAACGATCAAATCGATCATTGCACAGAATTCGTCAATGCTGAGAATGATAAATCAATTATTTCTCAAATTACATGCAAAAAGAAAAAGATAATTGCAAGGTATTTACCATTTTTTAATGTTTTGAAAACACGACGTAGATTTTGATGAGTTGGTCCAGATTAATCGCCTGCGAATTAATTATTGCCGTATAGACGTAATTTGATGGCTCTGGTCTACATTCACCACTTGCGTGAATTGTAATGATTGCACTCGTGTTTCATCACGTTTTGAATTTTGGTGAAATCGTGCGCACACACACGCAGTGTACATATACAAGCCGTCCAGTGACATATACCGCCTTGGACGGTCTTCATCATAGAGGCTTCAATGATAAAGATGATCAGTCTCCATAGTTGTTCAAAAAACTCGTTGGAATAACGAAATTCTTTGACTTCCGGGAACTATAACCAAAAATTCACCAATATTTTGTCGTAATAACAGGTTTGTAAACGTTTCCGGTGCTCTAGGTATCGACCGGGGATTTCCCTTGCGGCCTAATGAAAATTCCAACTGCTTATGTCATTCGTGTGTTTTTGTGTTGGGAGAGTTTCGGGTCTAGAAACTGCTCAAATTGTGGACCAACATCGAAACAATCAATTGTTTGCTGAAAAGAAAGCCGCGCAAAATGAAACGTTTGATTGACTAGCAAAGAATCATTGAATATCTCAGAGGGCTCGCGAAAATATATTCGTATCAAATTTATTCATCAACTCGCGTTCGATCGTAGAAGCTCAAAGTCCAGCAGATATTATTGGAAGAATAATTTTTTTTTTTAAATGGGTGTCCAAGACGTACTGAGCTATGTTCTTTTTACAAACCCGATCAGTTCTGCAGCCGGTTCGTATGCAAAAATTGCTGCGTCTTCGGTAAGTACGACTGGAAAATAAACAGGAAAGAGGTCCACTTAAATTTCCGTGTTAAGAAAAATCCTGAAATATACATCGCAAACTTCGATGTCACAATAAGATTGACATTAATACTTTTTCTTAGCCTGGCCCCTAAGAAATGGCAATTTTGTGACGCGTCATAGTAAGCTCTCGTACGATGAGGTTAGAACGAACCATTTTGAAATAATACACACATAATAGTAGGATAATTTCATTCTGTCCAATCCACAGACCAATTTATTTAGTCAACGAATTTTCGAGTTGTAAACTATGAGCCTAACTGCCGGAAATCAGCATAACGTTTTTATTGATCGAATGAGCTAGTGGTATTATGCTATGCAGGTTGTCAATTACTCTGGACTGACTCCAAAAATCGAGTACAAAATGATACCACCTGAGCCACTGTGGAAAATAGCTGCGAGGTCTGGTCCTTGGGTAAGGATCGCCGCTCTCAGTGGAGCTGCAGCAGTCATACTCGGAGCAATTGGCGCACACAGTTAGTTACTCAATACCAACAAATATTTTCTCCCATTATTCCGAATTTCCTTAAATGATTTATTTCCTTTTTAATTTGCCAGGAAAGTATCCGGACGACAAGGGTATGGAACAGAAGCAAGTTTTTGATACCGCAAACAGATATCACTTCATTCATGCCTTGGCGATGATGGGACTGCCATTTTGCAGAGTACCGATCCTAGTAAGACTCTTTTTACTTTCATGACGAAAAATCCCTGCATCATTAGAAAAAATTGATCATCGTGATTTAACGACGATCGGAAAAAAAGCAGCATTAGGCATTGAAGCAAAAACTTGAATGTTTACAGGCTGCGGGTTTCATGGTGACCGGGACATTCTTATTTTGTGGAACTTGTTACTACACAGCATTTACGGGTGACAAAAAATTCAGTCGATTGACACCGATCGGTGGATCATGTTTGATCCTTGGATGGTTGTCGATGTGTATTTAAAAGAATGGGAGGAAGGAATTGGTGTTGAAGCTGTTGGAATATTCCGAGTCTGCGTGGAGGAAAAATGGAAAAGGACGAATTTGTGACGAGGGTGTATATTTTAAAAAGAATTGGAAATTATGTATACTTGAGCTGTACAGCGTGATTGTGGGTGCTCTGAAATAAAGAATGTTTCTAAGTAAATGTGGATGGTTAATTGGTCAAAGAGAAAAATGGTGAGCCAAGGAATTGTCATGTTTTATCTTACGTCGGTGTTTATTGAAGGAATTTTTGCAAGGAAACAAAAATCATATTCAATGAATAAAAACAAAATTTCATTTATGCCTAACTGATGGATATAAATATAACTTTGTTTGGGTTTGTCTGCGAGATGTTTTTGTGGGATTGTATCCTCGAACGCGGAGATACACGTTGATCCAAAGTCTATTTACGACTTTGTTATGTTTTTTCGTTATTTTTCATCTGTAATCCGAAAACTCACTGATATTCCATTGTCACAGTCGTAATCGACGTTCCATTGGTTTGTGATTATTTCCGCTCAAATGTCGCCTGTTGAACGATGAATTGTAATATTCCCGACCAATCGCAGCTCTTTATATCACGTGGTGTTTTTTTTCCTTGTTTGTTATTCGTTCAAATCGAAATGTTTGTTTTCAGACAGAGATAATAAAAAATAATGCTATATCCCGTTTAATAATGGCTACATGAATAAAACATTATCCATAACACATCGCCGAAGTGAAATTAACGTGAAAAATCCGTGAGACATCGCCAGAGCAGACCGGAGAGACATTAACAATGAAATGAAAAATGAAATAGTCGGAGCAGTAGAAAGGGGCAGTTGTGGATAATGGTTTAGATAATAATGGCACAGTGAAACGAGCCACCGAACGGAATTTGACTACGACTTTGGGGGTCAACCCGGTTTCTTCGTTCAACGAAAAATCTGCTCCAATCTGTTTAATATTTTTCTGATGATGAATCCCTAACAGCTAGTTTGGCAAGCAATTATTCCTTAATCGTAAACGTATGAGCTGCCGGCGAAATGAAAACGAATGGAGAGAAAATAAAAGAGTGAAAACACTTGGATCCCTGAACACCGATGAAACTTAAATCGCGTGTCATGCACAAGAAAAAAAAAGAGAACGTAACAACATTTGCTAATAATACATATAGTAATAAAGCTCCAATTAGCGAAACTAAAAACATCCGCCAATTATTATACAACGAGTTTCTTTCGTAATAATGTAAAAATATATTTCTCAACCGAGAGACTCGAAATTTCCGTGTAGCCTGCAGCAGTTTTTATACTTTTTTGCTGCTCACTATTCGCTTCGCTCCGCAAACTCGCCGCGATATGGAAACTAATGATTTTTCATTTGTTTTTTTTTTTTCGCGAGTTGCTCACAGATGATCAGACGAGGCACACGGTACAGGAGAGGGAGAAAATATATAGAGAAAAACACGGACGTTAGGACCACCTGGCGATGCTCAGAGGAAAAGTTCGTTAACGCAACACAGCTACGCAAATAAATGATTGACCTAATATATCTCACCTACGAATAGACAAATATCAAGCAATGGTTTAAATTGGTGATAGATTGTCTTAAAATTAAATACTACTATCAACTACATATGTATAGAGAGGTGTTTGCACGTTTCAAGTTCGTTCACCGAGAGCTTTTTAGTAATTACCTCCCGTGTGTTTGTTCATCTGACCCGGAGAGGGCTCTTCGACAATACGAACAGCGAACACGAGAGATCGACAAGAAAGAAAAAAAGAGCGGAAGAACAAACAAACGAAAAAAAAAGAATAACTAACGACTCGAACGATCCGAATGAATAGCGACGAGTTAAAAACCAAAACGCCTGATTTCTGTATTTTTTTTTCCTCTTTTTCTCTTTTTCTTTAAAACGTTATGTACTTTCTCTACGGGACGTGAACTTGTTATTTCTTCTCCTTCATTTTTCCTTAAATTACTATGAAAATTTCAAATGACGCTATTGCGGCGAATTTAGCACACTTGTTTGTTTTATCGCTTACGACGATATTGAAATACGATTCGTGTGTTGCCCCCGACAGGCCTTTCTCACTGATGATCATGACGATGACAACGACGACGATACAAATGACGAGTGATTGTTCTTTTATTTTTTTTTCTTGTTTACTTGTTTCTCTTTCTTTTTTTTCTGTTTTTTGACTTTTCCACGATTGATCACGAGACGCATCACTGATATAAAACTTCACTTATACACCTAACGAACGTTCATTCTGGTGATTTTTTTGTGTTTTTTGTGATTTTTTTTCGTTACTTCTCTATCCTCGTTTTCTTTCATTCTCTTTTTTGCTCCATCTTTCTAGTTATTCGGTATTCCTTAGTATCAGTGCTTCGTAGCGGTATCATTTCTCGTTAGACTATTTATCGTTTATCAATTATTATAATATAAAGTATTTATAGGTAGAGTTGCGTATATGAAACTATGCTCGAGATAACTATGCATATATACAGCTTCTTGGTTTCTTCACATCTTCTTATTCATTGCCATTTATCAACGCTCTTCCGCTTCTTTATCATTGTTACGTTTTATTTTATCTTTATACACCGAAGACAAAAAAAATATTAAACGCTTTGGAACAACGTGCTGCCCCTCCTCGCGCTCCCAATCGTAAGCCCAAATCTCCGAGTTGGAGAAATCATTGGCGACAAATAAATGTTGCAACCTTGTTATTCGATCGTTTTCTTTTAGCTTCGTATTGTTTTTTCTACGCTCACACAAAATATCTTTATCACAATTGAAATTCCATTGGAGGGGTCTAACGCGTACAAAAATAAAGACCAAACTGGAATTTTATGAATTTGCGAATGTCGCGTCGGGAGGGCAAAAAATGCAACTAAATATGGTGGTTTCTCGAGAACACGCGGATTGAAAATTAATATTAGAAAATTAAAAAAGAAAAAGAAAACATAAAATAGAGGAAAATATTGAAAGTTGAAAAGAAAAAAAAACAATGAAAAACCAACTTGAAGAAAGAATCGTCTGAAACGTGTCGTTGTTCTCCTTTAGCTCTCTTTTTATCTCGCTCTCTGTTTGTTTCTTTTTTCTTTATTGTTGCGAACCAATTTTTGTTTCGTTTTGTTCGCCAATAGCACGAAAACACTGGAGACACGAACCGAACGCTTTTCCCTTCACGTCCCTGTCCGCCCTTTTGGCTCCGTCTCTCTAAGACAAGTGGAACGAGTGTTGGCCCTCTTGCGCTGCTATCCGCAATTTTTCACGCATTATTTCCAAGGTTGTGTAGTCCGGCAGTTTTAGATAGTTGACACAGGTCATTACAGACGGCAAAAAGTCGTCCGTTTTCATCGATGAATCGAAGGTTTTACGTACTATCGTTAGGGGCGGTGTTAAGCTTTTGAATCCTGGGGGAAAAAAAAATAAAACGAATACAAAAATTCATTTGCAGCGAGATTTCGATGGTTCCGGAAAATTTGGAATTATTAAACTTACCACCGACGGGCAGACGCGGTGATCCCGTAACAAATTGAATAAATTGTCTCTGTTCTTCGCTGTTGTATCCAGCCATAACTTCGAAGAGGAAACGTATCGCCCGAGAATCGGGAGTGTATCCGTGATCGGTCCGACAGCATTCGAGGAGCGTTTTCACGTCCCATTGACCTCCGGCCTGTGCGTGACCGCAAAATACAGCCTCCAATTCCTCGGGGAAAAACAGTCTTAATTGACTCGGTGGAAAAACGGATTCGAAACCCTCGCGGAAGGCTTCCATTTGACGGAAAACTCCTTCGTACAGGAACCAGTGAATCACCAGCTGGAAAAACCAAAAAAATTGTAATATTGATCGACAAAAACTAGATGAATGGTCGTTCAGGGTAACAAGATGATTCGCTTTACCTTTATGTATTGATCCAAATTGTGGATGGTGACGGGAAACTCGCTTCCCCCCTTTCTAAGCTCGACGTTCGAGTATCCCGGTAATTCAAAAACGAGGCCAAGATCGCTGATGGGACATCCATCGAGATCAAGCGACTCCAGCAATTGGACTTTTTCATTAGGTCCGTAAGTTTGGTCACGCTCGATTGCTCCTTTTCGCCTTACAACGTCCCGGAGTTTGTTTAGACTGTGATAAACCTCGGGATATACGTAAGCGAGATCGGCCAGTGTGAGCGACTGTTCTTCGCCGAGTAACCAACGATAAAATGTTAGACTGAACGGCAAATCCAACTGTTGAGACAAACCGTTATGCGATTAGTATTTTCGAGGAATATTTCGCTAAGATCAATCGAGAAATAAAGATCAAGGACAGTATCTACAAACAACAATGTTTCCATGTTAAAAGCATGAGAAAATTCCAAATGATTAGAATTCTGTGAGCATACTCTTTAGTATTAAATATAATATCCAAATTTTTCAAGATTTTTCTTCGATATAGTTCTCGAGTAATTGAACACTAGAGTTTACATGCATAAGCATAGGATTCAGACATATATAAGTATATCTTCTGCATATTGTAAACTCAAATAATTCGAAAACTATGTAGATGAAATTACGAGAAAGAATTCTGTCATAGTATTTGATGCTGAAAAATATTATCACCAAATTTTATTAAATTCTTCTCATATTGTCGTATGTACACACATCAATGTTGGCATGTTAAAAGCATACCAGAATCCAAAATTGATAAAATTTGGGCTCTTTAGGATTAAATATGAATTTATAAATTTTTAAAGATTTTTCTTCTACATAGTCTTGGAGTAATTGAACACTAGATTATGCATGCATAAGCATATGATTCAGATAGCATATTGTAAGCTTAAATAATTCGTCAACTATGCAGACGAAAAAAAAAATGTGTCATCATATTTGATACTAAAGAATGTTATCACCAAATTAAATTAAATTCTTATCATATCGTCGTATGTAGCCAACGTTCTTAAGAAATAAGCGAGAGCTTACCATTCGCGAGTCGTATATGGCTTTGGCCATAAACTTTCCAAGAAATTTGAATTTCGTTTTGAGTTTAGCGAGATGAGAAACTTTAGTGTTCCAGGCAATGGGCGTGGTGAATAGGCCATTCGGGGCATTCACGTATCCCGATTCCGTCGGGCTGCCATTTCCGTGCCAAAGTTCAAGATCAGCGCGTTGCAATTCTCGCGATACGAGGGCGTAAAATTCTAACGTTGGACCAAGCCCCGTACCCACCTGTGAGGAACCAAAACCGAGAGTTTAACATTTCTCCAACATTTAATCAAGAGTTTAGTGGGACCATCGAGATTTATAACAAGTTGTTGTTACCTCATTGATATATTGCACTTCAAGAAGAGCTTTGCTCGATGCCAAATCTTGAATAACCTGTTCGGCCTGTTTCAGTATGTCGGTTCTCGATATAGTCCGCTTCCTTCTTTCGAGACGCGGCGTAACGCGTTCCTGACTATCGGAGCCGGAAAGCTCTGGTGCAGAGTCGAGAAGTCGTTGCAAAGCCCGGTCACGATCGAATGACGTTGCGTATAACAACAACTGTCTCGTTTCGAAGGGGAACAAAAATGGGCTGCAAAAAAAAAAATGAATTATTATTCATTACCATTTTGTTTAGCTTCCGGGGGCAGCGCGAAGAGTACGAAAAAAAATGTTAAGGGACTGACCAGACGGTGGCTATCTGCTGTAGCCAAGAAGGAAGATTTCCGGTCATAATGACCAGCGGATCTTGTAGTTGTCTGCTGGCTTTGGCGGCAATCTTATTATTGATAAAGTCCGAAGCGCTGAGAAGCGTGGTGCTTTTAACATAAGGGAATAGAACGCCCCAGTGTCGATTGAGAGCGTGGAGAAGACGCAAAAGACAGAGTCCATCGAGCGAAGCATCGGAGATTGTTACGGATGGAAGATTGGGTGTGAGATAAGGAGCGAGAGGGCATCGGGGCGGTGGTACGGCGCCTTCGAGCCAAAGACTATCCTCTTTTCTTTTGGAGCTGATTTTGGTGCTTTTTCCTTTTCCTTTGCGACTGCCGCCGCTGGCAGAGCTTGATCCAGGTTTGGGTGAGGTGGCAGTTTCTTCCTCGGGCACAGGTCGATAATAAATCGTGTGCGTTTGAACCCAAACGGCATCGTGACCGAGAGGAGGTTCACTGTCGGCCTCTGCTTCCGAATGATCCAGACCCGAGCAGCCGAATTGTCGTACAGCTTGATAAACGGTCATGTTGAAAGGCAAAACTTCGTCGCCGATTAAAAATTGTAATTTGTGCTTAGCGGCTTGACTTATGACGACCGCCGCGAGGGTATCGTCGATATCGTCCTCGCTGTTGTCGTCGTCGCTGACCATCGACTCGGCGTCTCGTATTCTTCCGTAACCACGGACCATGAGATAACGCTCAATCGCTTGGACGAGCGCGAGCGGATCGATTTTCACGGTACCGCCTTTCCACTGCTTCAAATTATTACAATCCGGATGACGTTGCAAATTGCATTTCAACTGGTGAGTGTTGAAGAACTTCAAAGCGCTCGTGCCTCCTCTTCCCGCACCAGAACCCGCTGGAAAATCGTGTACTTTTACCGGAAATTGTTCCAACTGTGCGACGCAGCTGTTTAGTTTAGCGACGAGTGCACCGAAAGCACCCGGCGAGGCATCGGGCATGTGGTTCGTTACTCCACCCCCCGTCGTATCCTGCTGCGCCGGAATCAGCATCGACTCGGCAAACAACTTCCAAAACATTCGTAGACGCTCGTAACGGTTACCGGGCGCTTCGTTCGTTGTCAAATAATTCAAGAGCGCCTTTATCAAGCCGCTGTAGTTCATTTCGAACGGTGAGATGTCGCTCTCGAGGACAATATCGCGGAGCTCGGTCAACGCTTCGAACATTTCGTCGAGATCGTTAGACTGAAGCCTTTGTATAGCGGCGGTTAATCGCGTCAAAACTGTCAACGCGGGATGCGTGCAAGGAGCATCGTCCTGATATCTCGCCAAAAATTGAACCGCTTGCTCGCGCACCCAACATTTCGCTTTGTCTCGATTGCCCCCTGTTAAGCTCGGGTTGTTCGGAGCTTTCGCCAGACTCGTCGACGAACTAGAATCACGTTTGTCACTCGCTGCCGTCGATGATGATGATTTCCTGCCCCATCGGGCTGGATTTAAATTTCCCAGAAATCTATTGTTCTTTGGCGTGAAACCGGTAAACAACGATTCTGGTTGCTGCGCTTGCTGCGGCGTCGTACTTGCCAAACGTGCGAAACGACCCTTCTTATTCGGACGTTTCCTTTTCAAAACATCGCCGATCCTTCTGTGCAAAAAAAAATAATACCCACGAAATTAAATGCCCCAACGTTTAGATTTACATTTTTCATTTCAATTTTTCCAATCACCGTTACTCACGAGTGAACGTTCGGAGCTGGTCCAGAGTCGTCGACCACGGACGTGCTGAGATCGCTTCTGCTTCGAGTTTCCATGGTCGCAGCGAGGCTCGGCTTGAGCTGACTCGTCGCGATCGTACCAAAGAGAATATTGCCGTTGCTAGTTGGCGAAGCGACCGGAGACGTTGCGCTGCTTGACGAAAGCGTCATGCTCGACGAAAGAGACGTTGTTGTTGTTGATGGACCCGGTTGTGGACTTGCCAATGACGTACCTAAGCCGATCAAATGAACGTGCTAATAATTCATCGGCAAAAAAGAATTTTCAATGTTGGGCGTTGAGAGGCTCGACTTACCGGAAGGGCACTTTGGTGCGCAGACACCGAGCGGTATGTCAGGATCAGCGAGTTGTCTTATCTGATGTAAAACTCCCTCCCGATGAAAATGAACACCAAAAACTTGAGGCAATCGCTTCATCAGAATGCTACCCATTTGAAGAGCACCGATCACTATTCTGAGATCTTGGGACGCGAGCATTCCAGCGATGTGCGACGATACCACTTGGTTCTTCAGTACGTCCTGATTTTCACAAATGAACAAATTATTAGAGCCTCCCAGTGACTGACATTCATTTTTTTCGCTTTTTTTTCTTTCTTACCTTCAAAAGATCCGTCGAGGCGTAATACACCATACGCAAGAGAGCTCGGAGACATTTACATTTGACCGCAGGACCCGCGGAACTACTGTAAACTTCGTACAGAACGGAGAACAAGGTTCGGATGAACGATACGAGCCAGGTGTTGGTCTCGATTACCGGTGGAACGATGTCCATACTGCGACACAAAGAAATTACGATTAACGTCTT
>JAPYYS010000716.1:0-77719 GCA_030522525.1 Campopleginae sp. 14b | reverse complement strand
GAATATGTGGTTTACTCATGTGAATAAGTAACATTCCTATTTCACGTGTGTGTTTCCTATATAGCGATGTAGGTATAGGTGCACAGATCTACCAAGGGCTGAAATATCAATTAGCGTTCACTCGTACGATCGAAACGTTGGGCGCAATAATTAGTATGCGAATGGGAAGGATTCTACGTCTCGCTCCCAATTTTCTCTGGTGCGTGTGTACGTCAATGTTCAGTTTATGTGAGTATATGGGAGTTTGTAAATGCTCTTGTGCGTTAATGTATATGGCGGTGTGAGTATGTTTGCCATGTGCCGTGGAGTGCTGCACCAGCACTTGCAAATTGGATATATTTATTGGTGCGAATCGGGAGACGGCCGAGCTGCACGGAGAGTGAGAGCCCCGGAAAGATTAACGAGAAAAAAACGACATCATTTCGCAAATCTAGATGCACGTCGACTGGTAATTACTGCGCAAGTGTCGAACATCTTTCGGCAGCCGTTATCGAGATCATTTTTTTCATTCAGGAGGTAGAATATGCGATGTTTATCGAAAAAATATGGTGAAGTAGGAAAAAAAAATCGAATCGAACGGGAATATTCTATCGGGTGCCTTTCCTGGGCGAACATATTAAACGCATTCATCAGAATAATGGCACGAAAAAACGCAGCAAAGAGAACGGAAAATGAATTAAAAAATGGTGTGCAAAAGGAAAAACCCTCCTGCGTCTATGTGCTCCCGATAATTAAAATCAGCTAACGACATCACCGTGAATATATATTGTTCTAACCTCACCAGAGTAAAGATGGGATTGATTGAAGTACATCGGTAGAATATAGCCTGCATCTCGCTTTATCGATTCCTCTGTTCTTCTTCCCAGTCCATCTCGATATTGCACTAATACACAGCCTGGTCGCGTTTCATCTCTCGATATCGTGGTAAGTTACGCTTCAAACTCCCCAAGCCAATTATCCTTCGTTTCAGATAAAGTTTACTTAAGTATTAATTCATCGAGTACGCTTTATTTTTAACACTTTTCATTTACCAGGTGATAATGAGTACTTTGCTCCTTATTCTTCGAGTTTTAAATATCCAATTCAGGTAACAAATGTACGGAAAAAATTAGCTCTTAATTTTACAGCTTTTCCCACCGATCGTGCCTTCCGCGGAAGAGTGGAAAATCGACAATTGAAATAGCGTATTTTTTAAATGATGAACTCTGGTCTGCGTCTGTCAGTTTGACTAGAGAAATTAATTATTCGCCAAAATTCGTTGGGAATTGGTAATTCATGTATTTTTACCATTTCTTCGTGGGTGCATATTTTATATTTTATGCACATAACGTACAATTTTGTAAAGTCGGAATAAGAAATAAATATTCAAAATGATGAGAATCCATCGAAACTCTAATATAAGGAGAAAAAATGAATCGAAGAGTATCTACCGGAGAAGAGTTAGGATTTTTCATGGCGTGGAATTCTCCAGCTGGTGGTTTCGTGAAGTTCCAAGTTGGCGAATTCTTCGACGATACTTATAACTTACAGATATAACTATGGGGTGCAAAAATATGCATCTGCAACTGTTAACTTCGGATTTATACGGGGGCGGAATATATCTTGGAAATATAACGATCCTTTTCGCATGAAGATATTCGGAAAAGAGCACACTATTTTTACGACGACTTTAAGAACTAGCAAAGTACAAGGATACGGGACGTTTTCACGGTGCATTTTGAGAGCTCATTCTCCGAGGTAGCAAGTTTTCATCTCGCACTTGCATTTTTCCTGTGCATAAAATTGGTGAAAAAATTCAAAACAGGATCAGTGGAATATTTTTGTTATCGTTGCTGGTTTTTCTGTGCTCAATGCCTTCTCCATAAACGAGCGTTCTGCATTTCCTGCGGATCATTAAATGAAGTTTTTCCGAAAAATAGTAAACATTTTTTGTTTCTTCTCCATTTCTTTCCGCTCACAATATTCCGTGGCAGAAAATAAACAAATACGAAGAAGGAAAAAACGACATATGCTCATCCACTTGGAACAATACACGCTTCCCTCAATCTTCCACTCGTCCGTTTGTTCCATTGTCAACTATCTTGTGAGATACTTCAAACAGAACACAGCGAAATAACCACATTTCATGCAATGGTACACGGAGTGCGCTTCACTTAAAGCCGAGGACTTAAGTCGTAGTTATCGTTATGACTGCTCATTAAGACCTTAAGCGAAACGTTGGAAAGGAGCTGCGAAATATTCATGAGATCATGAAATTAGTTTCTCATTAAACGATTGAAAGGTATTTCCTAGAGCCGTCGTCAGTAGATCGAATTTTTTTGCAGCATTTGTGACGGTGAAATCTTTCGAAAAGATTCATCCGTCCCTTTTTTGATTTCATTATTGAAAGGTTATAATTGAATCAACATCGCAGTGCGTATTCATTCGTTGTAATAATTGTTGAACAAAAAAGCAATGACAGGCGAATTGAAGAACGTAATCATATCGATGAAAAGATACAAACGAAATCCGGAATTGACATATTGCCAGCCAAAAAATGTACCTAATTGGCAAATATTGAATTGGAAGGCAAAATAAATTGGAGTGCACATGTTTCATTGTTAATTAGCACAGTCCGCAGCTAAAGGTATGTATTGGCAGTAACTAAATCTCCGGAATAATTATTTTCCAGGAAAAAGCTTTTGTGAATGGCTCTCGTTTGCAATGGATTCGTTTCCATAGGAAGTGAGAACTTTGAAATTAATGATATCAGCGTTTGTTTAATTATTTATCAAGTTAATTAGTGATTGAGTGAATTAAATTTGAAAAAAGAAATCAAAGTTTCAATGGCATTCCATGCACAACATTATAATAACTACGTATAGTTAATTTTATCAATATTTCGCTCGAGGTAAAAAGCCACGGGCATTTATATGTTTCCGCTTTCGGAAAAGACTTCGTAAATTAACAGATTAATTAACACGATGTTTAAGACTCGATGAGGGTGTTGGAAGGTTATGCTGCATAATTATGGAAGATCAAGTGCATGGGAATCCCCTTAAAAAAATGGGAGCACAAGAGGAAGAGAGGAAGAGCGAGAGAGAGTGCATGGAAACGTGAAAGTGTTCTCGAGATCTTTGGCTCGCGTCCAAATTCGCGCCCACCGATTAACATTTCCCTCCAAGCCGTGAGCAGGACACAGGGGACTGTACCGTGATAGGTGGTAACGGATATAACCGAGCTTGGCAAAAACCGGACGCTCCGCGGTGAGTCATATCGGTCTCGGTCACGAGCGGGGTGTCGAACGCGATAAAACATTCAACTGGCTTGGTGACGATATGTAGTTTCTACAGGCAAGCATACCATGGAATATAACTACCTTTGAATCTCCCGGTCCCATCTATCGGGAGATTTTCGACTATGCATCATTGTGACGTCCGATAATAAAAGTTGAGCCACCCGAGTGCTCTTCGTTCCATCAATGGTGATCATTTCAATAAAAAAAAAAGAAAAGAAAACAAAAAAAACAAAAACACACATTCGAATAAATAAGCAAAAAATATACTCGCGAGCCTGCGCGATGCGAATGGCAACAAATAAAAATCCTTAACGATCCGAGTTTTTCCATATTCTTCACGCCTCTGAAGCCTTGAAAATCCTGGTGGTGATCTTGACTATAAAAAATATTCAAAAATCGTTTAATTCTTATAGTTTTTGGAAATCTCATTTTTTTCACCATGAATTACCACTTCAGCTGCGGAAGCTGCAGAAATTCCAACCCTTCGTTCGATCGTTCATCGATTTAATTAGTTATTTGGAATATTTGCGTTTTGTTTATGTGGAATGAAAAAAATCTTTGTCATTGGTAGGTCCATGGGATAAGCAAGCTTGAGGTTTAAGATCAGGTGGTTCAGCGTTCAGAGGCGAAATTAAATTTGGAGTCAGTGGCAGAGGGAGCTCCTCAATAATGCAGGATCGAAGATCCAACGTTGTAAGTTGCATCGGTCACGGCGTACAAGACCCACGGGCGAATACGAACTTTTGGCTGGTTTTAAAGTGGTGCGCGAATGCTTCAGGAAATTTTATACGAGGTAAAGCAGCTCACGAGCTTATGCGAGTTGTATATAGTTAAAAAAAAAAAGGTGAGAGTACCAAGCGAGAGAGCGGGGCCGAGTGCATACGTGAATTTTTCAAGTGGCCGACTAACATTGGATACACATATACGAGATACAGAGAAATCAACTGAAAACTTTGTGCATGAGGTAGTCTCTCTCTCTCTCTCTCTCCGTTTCTGAACTATTGCACCAGGGGCAGAATTTTTTTAAATATAAAGATAGAGGGCGATGTGCATGCAGCCTTATAAAGCAGATCATGAACGAGTCAAGATGCCCGCCCACGAGAGTACAAAAATCTTGGTTGAGTGTTAAAAAAATAAAGCTGTTTACTTCGTGTCTTTCAACAAAAATATGAAAAATGATATTTTTATTTCGAAATCCGTCAGTCATAACCGCGCAATGTTTTTTATCAAGTATTTCTTGGCAGAGATAATAATAGTCGAATGATGTTTTCCAAAGCAGCAATTCCTCGATGAAATTATGAGTTTCGTCTTCTTTCATTCTCGAAGCAAATTTATTTTTCAATCACAAGACAGAAGATTCAATAATCCGAGCTTCGATCGATAAATATTGAAGTGCATCATTGCAAATAGGTGCAAAGCAATTCATCACGATTGACAGATTTCTCATTGCACGGTAGAAGCTTTTTTTCAGGGAAGCTTTCATACCTCAAAGCATTTAGCCTCGGTCCTCGTTGCTTCTCGTTTCGCCCTGGTTATCTCGTTCCTAACATTGGACCAGCCTGAAGATGGTAGTTTATTACGGTGCAAGCATAACGCTGTTGTAACCCGAGCAGGGGAACGAGCGGCACAGAAGAGGGAAACGATTCGTCATAATTAAAGTGACAGGTGCGAAAAATGGTACAGGCTATGGACTGCTCCGGGTGGCAGCGTATCGCACAGCATCTCAATGATGCTGTATAACCATATAGAACAGAATTTCGCGACGAGTACATAGCTCTATAGCTCTAGATTGCGTGGATCTGCAAGAAGATAATATATTTTATAACTATACCAAGAGAAGTTAACTCAGCCTTCTTCTACCCGGTGCATCCCGGCTAACTGTACACTTTTTCACTTACAGCACTATATGCCTGAAGCCAAATATATTGTATACAACGAAAACCTTTAGGAGTCTCATAGCTTTCGAGCGTGTACTGCAAGCACAAGAGGGTTTTTCAGTTTCCTCCCTCCCAGTTCAGCTCCAACGAACTTGCCCGTCCTGGATAATGCACGAGGATTGATATCAGAGTGCGCGGGTCTGCGCCTCCCTGTATCTCACGTAGAATCCTCGAGCTCCTTCTCGTGTCGTTCCTCCCTCATCGAGATTCTCTCAGTCTTAGACTTTTTTCGGTCTTAACCCTCGCCGGAACTCCGGCAAAGAATAAAAACATTTTGCTTGTCAGAACTGCGCGAGGATTTTCTGGGGAATCCTTTCAAAGGGAGAGGGAATAAGGATCGCAGAGCCGCATCGATGAAGCTCTGGCAAGTGAGTTATGATTGTGCGGGTTACTTTTGCTCTACGGAATCTCTACTCCTATCGTTTTGCTCATCCAACAACGCCCCTCACATCTCTGCACTTATGCGGGCCATTCCGCTCGTTATCCTTTCATCTCCTATCGACGACGAATCATTTCAAAATTCTTCTCACTACGCACAGTCCGATTCATGTTTCTGCAATCACTTTGTTTACTTCTGTCAATTCATCACATTTTTCCGTCGCTTCGTCAAAGAATTGTTTCTCATTTTCCACAAAGTTGCATTTCACGATTTCATACTGATGTGGAGAGTCAAGCCTTGCACCGAAAAACCACTTTCCTTCAAACAGATTCGTCGGTTCAACACTTTTCTCTGCTGTCAAGCTCTGGATCGTGGTCGACGCGATATCGAATGTTTCTCATGAAATCAGGTTCCCACTTCGGTGGTTTAAGGAGCTGCTCCAGGCAGAATCACATGACTGCTGTGGTTGTAGGAGCAGAAACCCAAGTGAAAAGAATTTTGTTAATTTCGCAGACGTCGAAACGAAAGATATCGGAACGTTTGACAAGTGATTTAAATCTGAACCGCTTCCAAAATCGAACGAACTTTTGCTTTAATATTCGCGAAATCCTAAAAGTTTCGGACGATATAGAATTCCTTAGTCGATCTTCTCAACATATCGGCTCCATGTTGCAGCAACAATGGCTTCGTAACGTGCGGTAAGTTCGACATCGATGGATTCTCTTTAGCAAAGGAACAAGGAAGCACCACGAGGAAGAAAAAAAAATCGAGCTCATTTTTTTTTCGTGGTGTTTCCGTCGTCATCATTCAGGGCTTCAAATTTGGTTTCTCAGTCAAGTTTCATATTCGTTGGTGGATGAAAACTGAGTTTGCGAGAAAATTCGAACGCATTTCGAGGCTTTCCCGAGTGTACATTAATTTGCTATGCAGTAGGAAATATAAAGAAAAACAGTAGCTTATACGAAAGTTAGTAATCAAGTATGCTTTAATACATGAACGGTGCTTGTAGCGAGGAAATTGGGTGGGGAGGTAAAAAATTATTTACCGTCTATGAAAAATAATAAAGTGCTACATAGTAATGGCAATAAAGGAAGGAGGTTGAGACACCGGAGGTTCGGCACACATAACGCGCGTTACCGTTCTACTTTTGCGTCGAGAGGATGGTGCAGAGGGGCGATGTTCGTAGTAACGAGCACTAAAGTGCTCTCATCCTTCCAGCACCTACCTCTCTTGCATGCCCGGTAATAACGCTTCTTTTTCGCCAGCCCCAGGGATGGGGAGAGCAGGGCGACCGAGGGAAAGAAAAAGAATATAAAAAAGAGGGAGCAAGAACAAGATCGGGTTCGTATAGACATGAATGTGAGAAAGAGGAGGGGCAGAAACTAGAAAATGAATATAAGCTTTCTCCCCCGCGTCATGTACGCCCGGGAATTCCCAGTACCACCTCAATTTCGTGGTAGCCTCGAAAGTTAAATTACATTAAATACGAGAAGCAGGCTACCCTTGCCTTTACAATCTTTCTATCGTTCTTCCAGAAGCCCGAGCCTCCCGTGGGTTTTTAATACAGTGGAAAGTCAAGACTCTCTCCTTTCTTCGATCTCACTTTTTCTGGCTCTTTCCCGGAGTATTGAGCACTGGCTGGTCCAGTCTTCCCAGAAAAACCAGTGGAACAATCGCTCGAACTATTTAAGTGACTCCGCAGTGCGGTAATGATCGAAAAGTAGAGACACGTCGATTCGAAATGAAAGCTGAAGCAAACCTCTGCCTGACACACTTCAGTCGAACTTCTTCCTCGTGACTTCATTGAAAAATAAACCAAAGAATTAAAAATTCGAGAACTGAAAATAGTTTTTTGGAAAAATGATACTTTTTGGAAAAACTGTAATTCACAGTTTCGTATATATTTCTTTACTGCTAGAGAAACAGTTGGAAATAAAATAAGTAATGGCAGAGTAGGGTTTTCCGAAACGGTGGACAAAACCCAGCCGGTCCAGCCGTTTTCAGGGAAAACAAAATTACGATCCTACCTTGGTGGTATCTCGTTATTTTACGACACTGACCAAGCGCTCGTTGTACGCAGCATTAGTTTGAATTTACACCAAGTATCTTACACGCTCGGTTTGGACCACAATAAAGTATCATAGGAATCGATTGACCTATATAAACAAGTAGATGATTTTTGTCCTTTCGCTTAACGACGTTCATGTTATTTGCCGATAGATTTTAATGGCCCCATAAATTCAAAAAAAAAAAAAAAAAAACGAATAAAAAAAATTTACCTTGATTAAGAATGATTTGTCGAGCTAAAAACGTGCTCACTATTTTCTGACACCATCGGTCATCGTCTATGGTGTATCGTGCCGTGTCACCATTCCGTTTCTTACTCGTCCCGTTCGCTACCACATCCTCTTACTGCCAAGTACTTGAACCCAAGAGCCTCTATAATGCATGAGATGCAGACGCGACCCTTCTACCCTATGTATGATTGGCTATTTGCTTACCAAGTGGCAGAAAGTGCCTCTCTACAGACCCTCTGAGCAGCGACGTCGAAACACGTCCTAGGGAAACATCGCGCAGCTTATGTAGGTTGTACGATGGCACATTCCGCAAGAGCTTTGCAAGAAACATGGACAAAACACCAGCACATGCTACAGCTGGAATGTGACATTGCATAATACATATCATACATGATACAACATTTAACAGTCCACAAGGCTGAGGACTAGAACTTTGAATATTAACCACTATAAAGACCTCTACATGGAATAGAAATTCATAGACTTCGATAAATCATGTTCAGCAGTACCTGGCAAGGCTATAAAACACATCGACGGATTGTTGCATGAAGCATATCTAGCCTTACCCTTATACGATGCCATAAAATCTGAGAAATCTCTTTAATTCTGTCGTCATACAAAAACCGATAGTTAAAATTTGACCTCACGGTCACCACAAGCAATGTAATTCCCTGAGAACCCAAACACTGGAACGATGGAGCATCAATGAGGAGGCTTGGAATTTGCAAGTTCCTGCTGGTTGAATTTGTAAGAATCATGGTTAATCAAAGTTACAGACTTCAGGCACTGCCAGGGAAGCATTCATGTAATCGGCTTTCAATGATACAACGAAGTCCAGATGAGCCGGATGACTCAACATTGATGGATAGTACTCTGAGGTATTGTATAACGAGTTATCCCCGATTGAAAGAGTTCTGGAAGCCCCAGAAGCGTTGATTGGTCGAACGAAAAAGAATATGATTTCGGAGGTCTGGGAGGAATGCCTTCAGCTCTCAGGCAGAACTTTATCGGAAATGGTAGCCAAGTTGGTAGGCACTATTGGATTCACCTGAGGCCATTGAACAGTTCTGCTTCCGAATGACGCAGATATTAACACTGGGTAAAGTATTCAGCGGGATGGATACTAAGTGGAGTCCATACCGAGAAATATGTATATAGGGGATACAAGTTGAAGATCCCAGTACTGAAATCTGCACTAATCAGTTATGTGAATAGTGGAGTCGCGTTTAATATATCGTGAAGATGCTATGAGACTCCATCCGCAAGAGGTTACATTGTTCCGTCTCCGTGAAACTTCTCAATAATAGAGTTCGTCATCCGGGTAATTTTCATCACAGTCCGGTATGTTGCGGTATGATGGCTGACGTAGAATCTCGTCTAAGTTAAGAGTTTGAGCTTGAAATTCCTCGCAAGTTACAGGTGTCCTTCATCGCTGGATACGTAGTTACAGGGTGAGAATTACGAAACTCTGGTGCGTTTTGATGCTACTGTTAGATCCATGAAACTAGAGTGAAACAGAATAACTTGTATCGGGTTACGTACTGTTTGATTTGCCGCAAGCGAAATACCTCGTGAATCAGATATTCGGTGAACATGGATACCTTGATAGCTTTCAGGACTTGGTCGACTGGGATGCAGAACTTCCAAGACACTATCAATTGTCGAATCGCATGCAGGAAAATAAATCACCATCCTTTTAGAATTCTTCCTCAGCTGAAGCTCGTTCTCTCTCTCTTTCTTCGTATTTGATGATAGGGCAGACAAAGCGTGTATGGATAGCGGAAGAAGGAGCTCAATAAAGATGCGGTATGGGGTGGTAGATCGCGTCACGCTGTCTTTGACGGTCCAAAGCTGTAGGTTCTAATATTGTATGCTCGTCTATTGACTTAGCTGCATATATACACAGGCTCATATATTTACGTATTGAGTCACATGCATACATACGAAGTAGTAAAGGAGCTGGGGAGGCGCACGTGATCCACCATTCTATTCAAGATGGTGTTCGTAGTGAGCATATAGGAACATCCATGTGCGTTGGCACCGCTTGGCGTGTAGGGCTTGTCGGATTCTCTACTCCAGTCTAGAGGAATGCATAGTACGCTATGCATTGTGTATACGTGAGAACATACAGGTATAGCAACCAAATCGCCTCAAAATCGACGAAATGTATTGGAACTACGTGAACGTCGCGGTTCCATGCAACATATATAAGGTTTCCTTCGCGGCTTTACGAGGTGTCTGCATTATTTATGCTTAGGAAAAGTTCAGCGCCGCTCTCGCTAGGGTACTCTCTATAGGGGTCTTTCAGGTGCGGCTATGACGCCACTATTGTTGCATTCGCCAAAAACTCTAGCACTAAGACATTGTTCTGAAAACGTAGGTATACTTATAGGGGACACATACACGTACAGAGCGGCCTAGAGGTTTCGTTTTCCACCTCAATCCTCCTTCCCAAGATTATTGATCGTTGACGCCAATCGGGAGTAATACTACGGCAATGTTCCATCATTTCCTCTTTATGCTAGATGGGCCGCTACAGATTTCAATAGCCTTTCGTGTAGTGGCACGTTCATAACCTTCGCGGAGTTACTAACAGCATGCTAAGCTATAAAGCACCGGCACATTCCACACAATGGCTGACGCGTTTTCAATCAACGAACGATGATACGTTCGTATATACCAAGCGGAATCGTGTGACAGAGGTTGCTGGGTTTTTTTTCTGCTATCGTTTTTTTGCTGCCTGTTAACTGTATTTCTGATGAAAAGCTCCACAAATGTACTCTTTCATTGAAAACCTGTCGAATAGCTCAGTTTTCTGACGCCCTGCGAATATATGTTGATGCCACAAGGTTTTCTTGTCATGCTCTGTCATCACAGTTTCTCTGGCTGCTCGACGCACATATATTCGGCCCGCACACAGGGGCTAAAGGATGAGGTTAATTCTTCCGAACCTAACCCCTGTTATTATCTCGTGATTCGATTGAACAATTAAGCCAGATCAACAAATCGGTTGATCCATTCGAGGTAATGTATTTCTTTTCGTACAGAATACGAAACTTTGGCAGATTTATCCAACGGAATACTCAATTTTGGTAACAACTCCATTTTGAGCAGTTCTTATACTGCAAACAACAATGAAGTTGACGGAGTGACTGATTAATGGACTTTTGAGTTTACAATTGAAATTAAAACTTTCTATTCGAGTTTAATAGTATCTAATGCCTCGTGGAATTTCTTAGTTACCCTCCTATGAAAGGACTCAATGTACTATATTTTGAATATTCACTAAAAAGAAAAAAGAATCGTCGATGAAGTCGAAAATGTCCAGAATCACGGACTGGTCCCGTTTAAAATATGCCATACATGTATTTATATACATATCGACACAGAAGGGAGAGCGAAGACACGAGAGAAATGGAAAGCGTGATCGAGGCTGTAGAAGCTTTTGTGCAGTGAGACAACAAAACATTTCGTTCGGGCAGTGAAAACCTCTCTTCTAGATGTTGTGCCTGGAGGCATCCAGCCGGAGGATATAGAATAAAGTAACGGGCGCGATTCGAGAGTCTTGGTTGGGCCGCTGAGAAATTTTTTAAATCCGGTGCACTACGGTGACTCGTTTCACGAGTGCTTTAACCACTTTTACTTGCAACCCCGGCCACCACTTCTTCAGCTCGTTTTCCGCTCTTGCATCTTGTACTTCCCTATATCTGACCTTCCTTTTCCAACCTGCCTCAAATGCCGTCCTAGAGACCTGCGGAACAAGGCTTATCTTGGGGCTGAAAACCTAAGTAACCTTACTCGACGTGACAAGTGCACTGATATATGGACTGTGATATACATATGGAACGATATATCTATATCAATGGTTCAGTTTAAGTCCGACATCATCCACTGAAGCAGCAGTAATACGACTTAGTTCTTATTCCTATCCACACTGTGCTGGTCCTCTTAAACACTTCTTCCTCCCAGAGAGTCGCCTTCGGTCCATCAGTATAATCAATCATATATTTCCACACTACTGTGCTACAACTGGTCATATAGTTTCACAATCCCAGGAGCTTTAGTCAAGGACCGTGAGGATTAAGAAGACGAAGATTATAGAACTGCGATACGGATACATAGCTGTGAGAGAAAAGGAGTGAGCGAGTGACCAAGAACGAAAGGATGAGATCGAAGATATATTTTTCAATCCGGATTTGCTCACTCAGAGATTTTACTTTTAACTTGTTCCAACTATCCATGGAGTTCCAAATTTCCAGTATTTTATTTCCGATGAATAATACAAACCTACGATTGCAATCTTCAATGCCGCACACGGTTTGGACTCCTGAAATTGATTGATAGGAATATTTTTCTCCGAATTTTGATCTAAATCTGATGAAAAAATTCTGCATCTCCATTTTTGATTAGTGTATGCCTGTGAACACTTGTTGACCCTGTTACCCTTGCACAACCATTTTTACCTAGGTATAATGCTATGCTTAGCGTACTTCTGGAACTTAACCTCCTACCACTTAACTTTCCACACTCCACATCGTTGTAATTAGTATAAATTTTGTTTAAAATACGAACGACAGTCTGCCCTAGCTGTATACAATTGTATAGCAGTACTTGCGGGTATTCCTCTACGAATATAATGGTACCAAGTGACTGCATATCTGTATACTTTAGATGTTGTAATGGCATGAAGGTGATGGGCAAAGCTCGCCGTATTTCCCCTGAGAATGCGATACGGAGAATCCTGTAGAGAGGTAGACGAAGCAGACCTGAGTTTCCTGGGCACCTTCTCCCCGTTCTTCAATATCCATGCTTTCTCTTATATAGTTGGAAAGCTTTGTGTAGTGCTTATAATACCCTTTGCCGTCATCTGAAGAGACCCATGTTTCGTTGTACCTATGCAACATCCATGGCGCAAAGGCATGTCATCTTGGATTACGTCAAGTTACGTTGCTTTGGTAAAAGGAGGCGTGATATGGTAATATTCTTGTACCGGGGAGTCACATCAAACCTGCCTCACCGTCATAACTCCTTGCTTCTCTTTCCATGAGCACTACAACACCGAGCTAACAGCGTCACTCGTGAAACTAAATTCTTCATGCGAGAATAATGACGGACCCTCATAACGTTGGGAATTGCTTATTCACGCTCTCGCTCATTTCAGGCACATGTATAGACGTAGAGTACAAAGTTCAAGCCTTGCATTGAAGATCCTTGTCAGACAACTTACCTCTTGGTTATTTTTTCATTTTCACCCTAGAGGCCTACATGGGGCCGAATTGGTTGGACTCGTAATCAACACCCATTTGGGTAGAATCTCGAGTAGGGATCGGCAATCATTTGATTGGGCAGGACTGATCTTGTTATTGAGAACACAGCTGTAAAAATTTTCGATCGCAATCAGAGCCATGAGCTTGCAAACTGTCTGGAGACAAATTATCCTCAACACGATGTGGCAGAAGTCATGTGAAAATCCCGTTTTCAGCACTAATGACTTTCACGATCATAGGAATGATTTAGAAGAGTTTGCTCGAACTTGAGCTCATAAAAAGGTCTTGTCTACCTTTTTGCTTGCGTCGTCGACGATCCTTCTTCATGTTGGCAGCAATATGGTCATAATGAGCTGATCGAATACGACATTGTCCGATCAGGTTAATCAGGATCAAAGGTTTACAGCGATTCAGGGAATGTAGCCGGGAATGAAATTCAGAATGCCGTCATTTGGACGACGCCGCATAATTCCGAATAGAAATGCTCTCTCGTTTCTTCATCTCTGGATTCAACTCTCGGTACTCCGCCATTTTTTGCTTTTTTGGTGTATTTAGAAACGTCTGAGTATGTGGCTCAAGCTCCACCGAGTCGGGGGTGGCTTAACTTTCGTATCTGGAGTAAAAGACGAGAAAAATGTGGACGCGCGTGGGAAACGATTATGTATATAGCACCTAGACGAGCTCGGTATGGCTATACTTGAGGTAGTTGGGTAGAAGGAGAAAAAAACTGCAGAAGAGTGATATGAAGGCGTGTATACGTTGGTAGCGGTGGCTTCAGGGACCTAAAAAAGCGTTGTAGACCGAGGCACAATGTACACACTAGTTCCCGTGAGGGATATGTATACATATACATGGGAGGGACTGCTTTAGGATGTGCACTTATATCCTGTGAGGCTTACAAGCTTGCACAATGCCCTTTATCCTATCCTTCTTAGTCCTCCTGATCCGCGTGCACCGACTCTCTTCAAAGCTGTGCAGCACGTTTGATATCGTTTCAAAACGACTATCGTTCGTTTCCCCAAGCAACGCTCAACATCCCAGTTGCCCTCGCCGCTCCATTCTATCCTCTACTAATCTTGGACCAGCTCAAACCGAGCATTTTTATGGTCCTCCACTTTCTCAAAGAGTGTCTGAACCTTCGTAGACATCGAGAACCAGTTGAGTGAGTACAAATTCAATCTGGGATGGCAAGACGAAAAGTTGCTAAAGCTACCATAGACATTTGCATTGTTTTCATGTTTGCTTTGATGTCCATTATACTTACGAATCAAAAGCATACAATTGCAGCCTTTTATTTAACCAGAAACCAACGAAAAATGTGTTTTTAAGGGCTGAGTGAAAAATCAAGTGGGAATCGAAACGAACCAGCTGTCACCAATATACTGGATATCTTTTCATCATCGTACTATAATCGTTTTCTTTGCTAGTTGCTTCGCTCCAGTTACCAGCGTTTCTGATGTAATATTTGGCATATCATATAGAACATGATATCCGAACCAAATGGATTATAGCGGAAGCTGCAGAACTGGTTGGTCCATGTGGATTTGCACATGACAACGTGTAGAAAAATCCCAGGATTCACCGGCAGCATTTAGAACAATCTCGCTAGAGACGATCCTTTCGTTTTCATTGGGAAATTTACGACCGGCGGAGCTACCATTGGGAAACAGCAGAGGGTTGGGGAGACCCCTGACGTTGGTCGAACCACTCGGTCCCACGATTTACTATGGATTCCGATCGTTTCGCGCTCTCCGTAATTCATTTTCTTCCTCTCGCTAGCCTGTGTCAATAGCATACGTTTGCTTGCTAATATGTTAGATGAGTTTATATGGACAGAATAAAAAAAAAGCGACAGGACTACCATATTCCTCGTTGAAACTTCGCTCCGCTACGCGTTTGCTGTTGAACATTGCTCCTTCAAAATAACCGAACCCATCTGCTAGTAAACAAAGCCATCACTATATCTTTACATCTCTACCCATAGCGCAAAATGTACTTTATATTCAATGGTGTACATGGGAATTTTCCTAAATCACATGTATAAGAAATTATTGCTACATTGTTTAAACAAAATTGCAGGTTTTTCTTAGTTGAAAATAGTCCGATGAACTCAATGACTTTTTTAGTCTCAGGTAATTTTGGGATAAAATTCAAGGTCAAGGGTCAAGGTGATTAACCTGAAATGTTATTTTAGACAGAAATGAAATCTTCACTCGCAAACGAGTTGATTCTGAATTCTGACAATAGCAATAACAGCAGAATATCGAAGAAAAACGTATTTAAATTTTCTGAAGATTTAGAAGAGTAGGGCATCGAACCAGTGCAGTAGCAAAGAATGGAATCTCTAGACAGGAAAGACAAATAGTAACATCCGAATTGGTGCGAATAAAGAAAAATGGAGACAGTGTTCTGCCTAGGATTATAAAGGATTCCATGGACATAGGAACTTGTTGATTTATGATTCTGTGATTCCGAATATCAACGCGTTTCATACATGAATTTCCCCAAACGTTTCACACTCCTATACATGCTGGACGAAATCTTTATGGAGAATTTTGGTTCAGATTCGTTCACGATGATGAAAACAAAAATGATAGCATTTTGGTTCCTCAATGACGATCTCCCGAATGATGTGTCAATACCACTTGGACATCGTATGGAAGGTTTCGGAAATATTGATAGATTTTCGGTCTTCTTATTATGCGGAATGATGGGAAATGTACGGATAGTCTTCAGGTAAGTGGGAAAAAGAAATGTGCCTGCTGATCCCGTCTGTTTCTCGAAGGATAAATATACAAAACCAGAAAACATCACAAGAATGTACTGGGTACGGGAAAGAGCTTCGCCGTGAAGCGTCGAACAATACGCATCCCTATAAATATAGATGTACGAACAAATATATACGGTCCATCGCAATCTCTCGCAGCGTATATATGTATATCGACTTCTCATACTCCCTTCGTATCTCTCTCGCGAGTCTGCTCAATATATACAATACATATGTACGCCACACCTATCCCGATTCCGCCTCAACAGCGAGATATGTGTAGAATCTGTGAATTCGCTTATCCACACGTATAACAAGAGCTTTTTCTACAGGGGCTCCATAACCATCCAAAGAGAAAAACGGTCTTCCCATATCCTGCACTCCGAGCCTGGTACCATGAAACTTGGCTCGGTCTTTCCGTCCTCCATGATATTCAATCGAAATGATTCAATTTTATGATCATTGGGATTTACTGATAAGGGTTGTCTTCTCTTCTCTATCGAATTTCGACCAGCAAATGTGAACGTTGGTCAACGTGGCGGCAGACCGCAGTAAGATATCTTTCAGATGGTTCTATTGTATGCATTTTGCAGGAAGCATCATATGAAACGTTCATGCTTTTGACATCTGGTCTGATGGTCCGTTAACCATCAAGGCAAACTATTATTCCATGATTCATAGGAACATTTAGTGGAATGCAGGCTTGTTTGTTTTGGTTCCTGCATCCCGATGACTTGCAACTTTTTTTACGATCATATGCAAATCCAGTGATGGGCAATGATGATTTGTTTTTAGGATCAATTAAACAATAGTTTGTAGCTCCTCATCTAGGGAGGCGCACGTTGGTTCATCGTTCACATTCGACCGAACATAGTGGCTCTGTTTAACAATGATGACCCTGCTGTTTGGTAGAGCCCTTCGTGTTTACCGCAGTTGGTTCACGATGGGAAAATAGAGATAGTTCACGGTTAACTAGCGGATGGGTCGTCGAGGCTCGTCCTGGCAACCACTCATCCACGTCCTACCCGTGCCTTTACGTATAACTCGGTCTCCTTCTCTCTCCCTCTCTCTCTCTCTCTCTTCGTCTCTCTTCGTCTCTCTTCCTCTTGCCCTTGATGCTCTACGTACGCGGGCGGTGGAAGAGGCTGGAATTATTAACGAGCAACGAGGAGCAGGATTCTCGTATGCCAGCATTAATATATGAGGGCAATCGTCCCAGTGTAATACCCGCGTCTCACGCATTCTCGTAGTAGAGTTAATCCGCGTTGGGTATAGCACCCTTGCTCTCTTTCTTTGCCTCTTTCTCCGTCTCTGCGTTACAAGGCAAACAGCCCCACAATGAAAACGGATATTCACCCGCGCAAACGTTCCTACATCCATATACAAATATAATTTTAGAATGAGTGTACACTGTCCCAGTATAAAATGTACTCAAAGGCCAAGAACGAGAATGTAAGGGAGTCCGTACGGAGCCGGAAAAAGTCCCCAACGATAATTCCGTGGATTATTTCCGGTGGAGAAACTACACCAAGCGGTTCAGCAGTCTAGCTCTATACATTTTGTATAAAACACAGCAGCATGATGAAATTGACTGTTTCAGGAGAATTTTAGTCGCGGTGGCTTCTCCAGCCCGCAATATACCGAGGACGACAGCTTTACGGTGGCCCCAGAGACCGGCAACAGTCGCCGAGTTTCGGCGTTCCAACCAAGTAGTATAAACGCAGCTTGTGCCGACGGCACATACTCTTGTGCAATTTTTGTTCATACAGTATCTTGCTCTTTTCTCACAGCTCACTGCCCTTTTTTATCTATTTTTTTTTCTTCATTTGCTTCATGCATTTTGTGTCTTCATGCTCCGGCAAAAAATGGACTGGCTCTCGACCGCGGTAACGTTCCTGACTTATTTATAAATATATTACATGTTTGCATTCATATTCCATCTACACAAACATATCCCTATGCACATGATCCATACATATGTGCTTTGAGAAAGACTCCTTTGCTGCTGCTACGATTCTCTTATCTCGGGAAGAAATTTGAAATCTTGAGACCCCTAGCTCTCGCTTTGCCATTCAAAGAGCCGGAGCTTCTCTCTGGCTTCGTTCTTCCAAGGGTGCTTCTCGCTTTGGGCTTTCCTTCGGTGGAAACTCGCTCTACGCATGCCATGCGGGAACCTGCAGACCAGCAAAGCGTGACGAAATCCTTGGAATCGTTTGACCCGACTAGTTATCTCCGTTCACAGGCCATTCGAGGAAATGGTTCTTGTAATGTGTGTCAGCACTGTTCTTCAGCGATCTATGCCCTTACCCTTATCTCTGATTCAAATTCATCCAAGGAAATTGCGCATTCGATGCATTTTATGGGAACACATTGACGACGTAAACTCCACTCGATCTGTCCTCCGCGTTTTTTTATATTTAACATTACAATTATTCACGATAATAAATTTCGTTCCTTCTGAGTGGAAAATAAATTTTCATATTTTTTCTTTCAACAACTCCCGCGTACGAGTTGATCTCTGCAAAGTTTTAAACCGCACGTGGATTCGTCCAAAGATGGCTGATTTTACGAGGTGCGGAAAATTCTGTTGAGGAATGCGCTTTGTGTCTGGTGGCAAGAAAAATAGATGGTGCAAAACGAGGGGGCGGTTGGAGCTACGGAAAGCATCCGCCGCGGGTTATCGTAAAAGCTCCATCTTATAGCTTTTCTTTTATGGGAACACCATTGAAGATTCCACGAAATAGCTTCGTGAGCATTATCGATGAGTTTTTTTTCATCTACAAAATAAAAATAAAAATCACCATACGGATTTGAGGAAGCTAACGCAATTTTCATTTCCTTTGTATTTAGTATTTTCATCGCGTTCTTTCGCAGTTGTTTATCAAATTCAAAAATTTCTCTGAGGTGGTTAACCAACTGCTCTCTCTACCTATCAGCTTGCTCAGCTCGTAATCGAAGATTTATTTCTGTAGACGCTGCATCGTTTGAGATTCCATCCACATATTCCTGTTAAGGGGTTAGGGTCAATTAGTAACTTCAAGAAATCGATTCAGCAGAAAGGAACGTTATTGGAGGCTGCAAATGAGGGCGAATGTTCGTGGCAAAATCGATCGTGTCTCTCGACACAAGTTTCTTGAGGCCGTGCTCAAAATATTTCGAGACTCGAAAAATGCTCCGTTCTTCTTGAGAAACGTTTCGAAATATCGAGAAATAAAATAGTGGACGGAAAATCAATCGATCAGCAGTCAAGAAATAAAAAATATGAATAAGACACGTTTGTCTGCTTTCGAGTTGACCCTAACTACTTGAAAAATACCTTTCTGGGAGCCATGTAAACATGATCTACAAAATTTTAATCCACAAATCGATAAGGAGCTTTGTCAGTGTTATCGCCAATGCAAAGTGCAACGCTATCGTTTGCTCAGAGCTTTTGGTTTTCCATGAAGCTTCATAGACAAAGTTAATTAAATTCACGCCGCACTATCTATAGTCGGAGACGTCAGAGACCAGCCGACAGTTTACACTATATTGTGGCACACACGAAGAAAACATACGTTAAAAATAAAACTTCTCTGACGGCCTCGTCAATGATAATTCTGCTGTCCACTCGGGACATTGGCGCAACGAACAGATTCTATTTGCATTTCAAATGCACGCTGTATAATCCACTCAACGTTTGCAGTGATATCGACGATGCTCTAGTCAATCCAGCTACCACCCATATAGACTATAAAAAAAGAAATAAAATAAAAAAATCATAACTGGATTATCTGCTGGTCCGTCCGTAATCCTTGTTCGTTTTCAGTTCTTAAAAAAAGGCACATCCTCCTGTAATTCAGTCACTTTCTCACTGTTTCGTTGACTGCAGCAAACGAATTCGATAAAGCGAATGAAGATAACTCAACCACGTCCAGCTCACAGCATGTTCATTCATTTTTCAAGCATAGTTTTTATGTGCGGATGGGACCTACAACTAGATTTGCCGTTCAAAGAAAGAGGCTTCAATTCAGTGCGAGATTTTCACTCTTTTTGTATCATGTGTGAGAAAAGTTTTCAGTTTAATGCAAAAATCGTACCCCTGTAGGCGATTCAATGGTAAATCTTTTTTCAACATTACGGATTGTTCGCGCTCCTTTAATTTTATTCTTGACGTTAGACACATGCACACTTTCGAGTTGTCTGCATTTGTAGATTATTTAAAATGGAAAGGCTTTCCCTCTGCTCGGTCAAAGTTGTTTTCACGAGCACCTTCATCGCTTCTGTCGCTTTATATCTATCTCCCTCTCCTTTTTTATATGCATGCTCGCTCTTTCGAGCAAACCCATTACCATTAATACTTAACGAAAAGGTTCTTTAAACTTGTGATGCATTTGCATGGCTCTCACCAGATACATAAATCTTCCTCTCCTTCCAGGGTCCTAGTTATCGCCCAATGGTTCAAGGCAATTGCGCTCGTGTTACGAATATGTTCAATATTGACCATTCCACTCACTGTTCCTCAAATTTATTGAGTCTTCGTACTTCAAGGTTGGAGGTCGAATTTTCATGAAACTAAAATGAAAAATTCAACTAAAAAAATCATCGACGATTCTCCACATCGGTGGGGAATTTTTTTTTTGTAAACGGGCAGAGGACTCTATGAATAAATTCTGATTTCCCTTCGAAGATATTTGATTTCCCATTGATATGAAGAAATTTCTGAAATCGTGAAGAAAGGAATCCCGTAGGGATTGACTCGTTCCGTATTGGTGATGGTTTGTAAGTTTTGATTTATTTGTTACGATTCATCATTATTGACATTTAGACGAAATAATGTATGACATTATTTTTCCATCACGAATTATCGTCGAAATGCAATTCCATTGAGGATTCAGTTTTATTGTGAAATACGATTTTTCCCGTAGAACCTGTTGAATGAATATTTAATAAGAATGGACTCGACTTTACGTAAAAATATAGTTTGCTCAGCAAAAGCGCTCAGGAAAGAGAAACATTATTCTTTGAACATTGGACACGTGTAATCGCAGACAATTTTTTTTCTCATTTTTTTATTCGAACAAGATATTCTGAAAGACTTTGTTAACTTTTCCGTCAGTGAATAGTAAACGCAAACTGAAAATAAAAGGCATTAGAAGGTTGAATTATGAATAAAAGTGCAGAACGGTACGAGGTAATCAGCGTCTCTTTTAACGTTGATGAATCATCCGAGCTCACGGGCGACAGCTTCTACGAAATTGCTCGTAAATAAAGCAGACTATCCCGTGGTCGAGGTAGAGAGCAAGCTGGAACGGAGAGAGAGAGAGAGAGAAATGGCGATGTTTAATGAGTCGCATTTTAAAGGGCTGTGAGGTGACTATTGGACCAACGGCCGAGAGGATTTAAACGATTTATTGTTGATTTGTGATTTCAAAGTGAGCTTTGATTAGTCAGCCGAAAGCTGGATCAAGAGTTGGACAATCCGGTTGGTAAATTGAGATCTGGACTAACGCGTCTCCATAAAAATGACACTGAGTAATTGTCAATGGGAATAGAGTTGTCTTTTTGTGCTTACGATCGAGTCGTAAAAAAGTATCGGATCCGTTGATTCATTGCGGTTGTTTAATCGTCTGGAAAAACTTGAACATTGCGCAAGCCACTCGAGCCTGAAGTATAAAAGGAAGAGGATGAGATGAAAAAGTATTCCTGGGTAATTAAAGCCATCAGTCGAGTGTGCCACGGAAGGCTGCGGAGCATCTCGCCTTCAGCGGTTACCGTGCAGTGTGGCCAAAGAGACACGGCGAGGGGTGCGAAAGGTTATCAAAGTTCTGCGCAGGCTTCCAGTTTGTAAAACACCTCGTTCCCTTGCGCTTTTGCTATCCCTTACCATATCTTTCTCTTTTCCTTTCTATCGCAACCCATTCCAGCGGCGATTCGCGGCAGACTAGCTGGTCACGGGCCAAAGCCGTGAAATTTTATATGACGGAACGTTCGAATAAATATATTATAGCAGAAGGGAATGGAGAAAGTGCTGGCGAAGCCGCCTCGAAAGCTTCGGAAGGTAGCGCGTTGCTTTTTTCTCTTTCTTTTCGCTCCTTTTTTTTTTTTTTTTTTTTTTTTTTTTTCTTAAGGAACAATCTTGGACCCAAACTCTTTGGAGCGGGCTCTCGCATACTAGCGGAGAGAAACCTGTGCGAGCTCTCGCGAATTTGTAGTTCATCCAACGAGTAAAACCTTAAGAAAAATATTGCCTTCCAGGAGCTACATATACGAATCATTGTGTATGTCAAGCATTGCTTTGGAATTGAGACAGAAAAAAAAGGAATTCGGGAGAATTCGAGAAATAACAAAAACTGGAGCACCGTGACGAGTGAGCTTCTCTGCTTCCGATCCGATTGCTCGAATTAATAAAAGCGGAAAGAGTGGTGGGTGCGGTTGAGAAAATATGGGCCGCTCGACCGAGAAAATTCTTTACGTCTATCCTATTGCCGAGATATATGAAGGCTGCAAAACCTGAGAGGATTTTTAGTCCGCCACGAATCAAAGAATCCATTATCGAATGCTATTTTTCAAACATTATTTCTCTAAGACTTTCGCCTCGCTCCTTACTCCCTATGAATGTTCCTCCACTCTATAAATATATTTACAACGTGTGGGTGGAACGTTATTCTTCCTCGTCGTTACCCACGCTCATCGGAGCCGTTTGTGACTGACGATATTTAATCATTTTTCATTCGTCCAATACGTTGCTCCACAGCACTGTGCACCTCCTTGTTTTGTTCCATCGACGTCCTTTGACCAAGACGGAATTCTCTCAAATAATTCCGAGAGCCCCACTGCATAACGGAAATTATATTGGCCGTGATTGCGGTCGGAGCTGTTAAGATTTTTTACTCTCCAACTTCAATAGAGATAGCCGGAGTGGTTGTAAACGCTTTCGAGCAAGTCAGACATAACTGTGAAGCTTTTGCGATTTTTCGTCTCCCTCTCTCTCTCGCTCTCGTTTTATTTTTCCATTTCGCTAAGCTTCCATTTCCCATAGACATTTCATTCAACACAATGCAAAGCAGGGCACAATGCTCAACCCCGACGTTGACGTTTTCTTTATAACATTTTTGTTAAATAGTTTGAGGCCGAAAAAAAAAACGTTTCGTTGGAACACCGAGATCCATTGTTCGCGATCGTGTGTATAAGAAACTTACGAATCTTCGACCTCGTGTGCCTTCTATACATTTTTATAAGCTTTAACTTTTCTTTCAACGATCGAGTTTCTTTTACAAGCACATTGTTATGCTCTCTCGCGGAGGTAAAATAACGTCGGCAGACTCGGACGGGATTTCGATTGAAGATTTATGAGACTCTCAACGACTTTCGTACAATTTCATGGACTCCAATCAATAACGTTTGAAAACTTGATTCTCTCTACTTTCCAAAAAAAAATTAAAATCAACGATAATCGGTGTTGCACGAAAACAATTCCACGGTCGACTAGACGAGCTCGAAAAAAGTGATTTTTTTGGGTCCATTCGCATACAGTTGGAATTTTAGAACTGCCTAGGCAATCGGTCGCTCCAAGGCTGCATTCCAAGTAGTTAATGCTGACAACCGCTATCGAGTCAGACGTGAATAGAGATAAACCGTACTCTGCGTACTTTGTTGCTGTTTTTTTTTCTGCTCTCAACTCTAAACTTGTTTCTTTCCGTACGAATCTCTCCAACGTGCCGATGCGGAATCGAGATGAAAACTCACATAAAAAAAGCGGTTCAGGGCCACGTACTCCACTTCAACCAGCCTACAGAGGAGAGCCAGAAACGTGACTCTACATAATCCCTTCAGGAGCTTCACATTTTTATTTATCGAATATACGCACTGTGGGTCACCTGACGAACATGAATCGATCCCGCGGATCCCACGTGGGAGGGAGGACGCTCTCCCACAAGTACCTTGATGGCAAAACACAGAGTAAAGTGAAATTCCTGATGGATATATAACGAGTTTCATACCCGAAGGGTTGGATGAAAAAAGCTGCCCATTTTGTCCTTTTTTTTTCTATCGGCTTTCGAATTTAGTTATTTATGATTTTCCGTTCGTATTTATATTTTTCAATATGATCTCAAAAGCGGCATCCCGCAAAACCAAAAATAGCGATTACGGAAACCTCCATGTGTCGACATTTTTATAATTGCATTTTATGCAATTATACAAAACTTTCATTTCCCATTCAGTGCGAAATGAGAATACAAATAATGAGTCTCAATGGGTAAAAATGAAATCCCATCGCTGCTCAGTTTCGTTATTGCGATAATCATTTTTATTTCTCTTTGTTTTTTCATCGACTGCATTTCCATTGTAAATATTATTATTATAGTCAATATACTCCGCAGATTTTTCGAATACGATGGATAGAGAATGTGGGCTGTATCCCTTTTGATTGAATTCCAACGGACATAAATTTAAAATATTTGATGAGCAATTTAATGAATTTGTATATTAATTCGATATTTTCTAAAAATGTCAGTAAATAAATTGCATGATAATAAATGCTTTTATCGATGGGTGGGGTCGAACCTCTTGACGTTATAGGTTTTCATATTGGCCATTTAGTTCATCAGCAATTCATTAATTTAGTAATTTAGACATGGATATAGGATCTCGAACGTTTTTTGGAGTCTCGTCAAGAAATAGTTATGAAATTCCAAACAAACAGAGAGAAAATATATTAAAAAAAATTGCCATGATACCATGTTGTTTCTCTGAAGGATTTTAGCAAAAGCAGAGTAATTCTTTGTTCTTATTTTTCGCCGGATGTTTGCCTTTCTAAATTTCATAGAAAAAAATTAATACGTATTTGCTAAAATCTGGAAATGCTAGCTAAGAATAGTTGAAATTCTTTACTCCCTGTATCGTTCAGAAGGATTGATTCAAATTGTTTTCCATGGACCGCATGGAAATTCGAATATCATTCCAACAGCGGTTGGTAACGTGGTTAAGGGACCGTTTTCGCACGTCGTTAGTTTTGTGTTCGCATCCCGGTGGAAGAGTGATCGAACTTTGAGCATTTTTTTCAGGTGTTTCTACCGCAATCCCCCGTGGCTCGGACTCGAACTTTATAAATCCATGTCCACGTGTCGTGGCTCTCTAAGCACCTCTGGAGGCCCTGCTCGAATTTCCACTCGCAATGCCACCCGACTGGTGCCCGCTTTATTGGCTAGCTTTCCTGTAGTTTCTCTTGGCTGAGGATGAACGCGCTACACTTGGAGATAAGTTGGCCGCTGCAGCTGCACAGGGAGGAACCGGAAACGGGGTGGAAGCTGGAAGAATCGAGAAAGTCTTTTCCTAAGCCTAATGCAGAGTCAAAAATAACGAAAAATGGGCATAAGACAAACAAAAAAAAATTAGTAAACAAAAATCAGGAAAAGAATAAAAAATAAACAAAAATAATTGATATTCTTTATATAATTGAATAAAAAATGGGTTTTTCACAGTTGAGACACTCATTGATGAATTTTGTTGCTGCTGGTACATTCATCGGTGCTGCTGTAGGCGTCCATTTAATTAGAAAAAATGCAGAAACTCTGAGAGACTCGAAATCTTCCAAGAAATAAATCGTAAGAAAACTTTGACACCATTCAGGAGTCTCATTCAGAGGGAAAGTCATCGATTGGGAAAGACGATCATGGCACAAGATTGCTCACGATTCTGGAACATACATCGTGGCCTCATGGCGCAAGTAAAAAGTTTTGCATCGGAGTGACAAAGAGAATGACATGAAATTTTAATAAAAGTTTCTCAAGCTATTGGGGAAATGATTTGGGCATTTTCTGAAGGATAAATGATGGGGGGAAAAAATTGAACACAGCATGAAAAATGTTGCTTACGTGTCGTGACCAGAAACACGATTCATTTTCGTAGTTTGCTTTTGGCAAATATGGCAACCATCGGGATCACACAAAATCTGAAGCTTCTATCTCCAGAAGGCATTACCTTTTGCAAATAATCATCTCGACATCAAATTTTTAATAGAGATCACAGCGTCAAGCCTTTATCAACGTTTTAGCCTCAAAAACGTGAAAAAGTCGATTTATCCTTCAGTCTCTGACTTCTTCTCGCTTTTTTCTCTAACATATGAATAGGCTCTTCACGTATGACATGATCCGCGTTATTATTATATATGTATACAATGGTCCTTAGCGCCTCTCGAAAGCTATTGCTCAGGTTCAGAAGTTATTCGTACACGTTCACCATAAGAGGGAGTTTGTACGCCTCTCGAAATTGCTCGAAGTCAATATTCTAAGAGTACACACAAGTGAGTTGAGTAGTGTGCTTTATCGTCTCGCAGAAACTAGGGCTTCATTGACTGTTGACTACTGTTCATCGGATATCGTGTTTGCTCCCACGAATTTCCGAGGCTTACAGAGGCGTTTAATGATTGGAAAAATAAAGGGCTCACAACGGTCGAAATTTCGAATTCTTGGTGAGGAATTTCACGAGATATTCAGAGTGGAACATTGGAGAGGAATCAGAGGGCTGGTTCAACCTGCCCAAAAAGTCTCTCGTGAGGAAATTCATCGAGGGCCCACCTTTTTTTATTAGAAAACAAAAAAAAAACACATTTTTTTTCTCACATCGTCGTTGTTTTTCTTGACGGCGTCTCCGCTATTGAAAATCAAGGCTTTGTGATAAAAAATATAAGACACGATGGCAATGAATCGTTATAAATCCTTAATGCCATTACCTACACGATGTCCGGGACCTCCAGTATCCTCTGTGGCATTTACTATTCTGTGCATACTCTGCTTCAGGTATTTCGTGAAAGCGATAACTGCCGAGTCCCGAATTTCGCGATTGAACGAACAAGATAAAAGATAAATGCGCGGTTAAAATATCAAAAAGATCATAACTAGGTAGCAGAATTCGTGAAACTCTGCTGCATGGTAATGTTCAATTTCAACATTGATATGAAAAATCAGCTTAATCTGGAATCTCGATATTTTTGCTGAAACTGAATAATTTCGAGGTTTTTCTCGACAAGTTATGAAGCTCGTCCGTTTTCTTACACATAATTAATTTCTCGCCCTCATTCATTGTTCAATTTCCCTTCTGTACTGCACTCGATTCCGACCTGACATGAAAAAAGATCGACGTCAAAGTTACAGGGATTATTGACACTTGAAAACTTGTTGCTACGTCCCAGTTCGTTGATCCAATTATAAACCTCCAGCTTCGATGCAAATAGTCTGAGCAATTATTTCCATATCTCCATAACTCGTGAATCATTGTCTTCAGTTTGGTTGTGGAATAAATTTTGAATATTTTTCTGCATGAATGCAGCCCCGAAAGACGTAAAAATCGATAAAAACTATGCGTGGAATTTCAAAACAGACAGATAGGAGAATGTGCGTCTATCAGTCAGAATAAAATCGTCCAGAAAAATCGAAGCATTTTATTTTCTTTTTCATGCCGCAGGTTCAATTGAAGCACATACTAGAAATGCATACGAACAAACATGCACTCGACACTATCTCCTTTAAAGGTAGCAGTAGTTTTTCCTTCTCCGGATAGGAATGCAGAGTGTGAAACGCCTGAAGCACAAGAATTTATTCTGGAATGTAGTATTATTATTTTTTCTTCTTCACAGGCATCCGAATGTACGAGGAAAATGTTCGGTATACATTTATTAGTAGAAAATAGGTAACCCGGTGTGTAAGAATTTTCACGAGCGTTTCTCTCTCGTCGCGGGAGAAGTCTTTAGCGTGGAGAATTCACCAACAGCTGGAAGATATTGTATGGCTACGAAAGAAAAAACGAAACGGCGAATACTCGAGGATGTCCCTGTCGCTGTTGTAACGCATCCCACCAAATCGTTTGACATTACACAGCCTCGCGGCTATTGGCAATATTAGAAAACGCACACTTTTTTATCCTTACCTTTCGCATTTATATTGCGAGAGACTCGGGATGGAATTGCATGTTTTTCCTGACAAGTTCCAGAGGCGAGACGAGAATGATAAAACTGCTAAATATTCTTGGTGTACTGTTTCGCCTTCGCTTCGTCGACTATTGTATGCTCCTCGCGCTTTATTTCCCGACAAGCGCCGCAGCGAACTTTACGTTCGTTTTTTTTTCCATCCTTATACCCATCTAGGTTTTCATTTCAATCGCAACTTTGCACCCGATCCCACTAGCCCGTTATATACGTTTTAATAATACCCCACTGCTGTTGCCGCGTCATAAGATATTCCGCAGGGACGAGGACTGCGCTCTCCACCCTCGAGAATCTCAGCAATGCCTTTTTTTTTGCATTCACATTTTTTCCCCTTCCTTTTTCTTCTTTCTTCAGACTCTCCTTGCGAAGTTTGGTCCACACGAAAACGGAAAGTATCGGGAACAGGTGGAGAGCTGTAAATAATGTTATGCGGCCTACGCGTAAGTCTCGCAACTGGAACGTGACCGCACATCAAATCCGTGACCGAAACTTCCGTCAGGGTATCAGGCACTTTCCACGCAAACTTTCAATTCATTTGCCCAAAGTGAATTCGTACCTCACCCAACCAATTGGCTCTGTATAGAGAACGTAATCGATCCTTCTTATCAATAATTTAACGACGTCGTCAATGGGGCCAAAAAAGCCTCAGTGAAACAATGTGACGTGGAAATTCGCCGAGTCTGCAAACTTGAGAGTATCCATCGAGCTTTTCACCGTTGTACAGTTTATTAGAACGAGGTAAAAACGAAATTATCCTGCATATGCACTGAGTCGTGACACTCTATCCTCAAATTCCCAGGAAAGCTTGAAGCTTCGTACTGAAAAGTTCGCTGTATATTCACATGTTCTGTCTCTGATCTCGTGACAGATTTTCCACATGGTTACGTGTTCCCGATGAACCAAGACCTGTGGGGATGCGGCACTGTTTTTCCAGCCTCGGTTTTTTCCTCGTTCGGGCTCCATGTCAATTTTTCGTCGACTCGTAATGTCTCGTTAGACTGCACACAGGCAGCAAAAACCGCAATAAAAAATTACGCAAAAATACATACCGAAATTCTTTTGTAAGCAGCGAATAACGAGGAACGTCATGGACCGAACGGCTGTGAAAACCTTTTACCAACTTGCACTATTGCCTGTTCTTCGTCTCTCTTTTCCGCGACCACACTTCAGAGGATTAGTTTGCTCAGCAATATTATTCGAATTTTTTTCTCTGGCCCACTAGACTCACTTCGAATATGTTTATGACAAGTGATGATCCAGCCCTGATCCAGCCCCTTTCCATTATCTTCTGGTGTACTCCATAAAGATCTTACGGCCAATTGAACCGAAATCAACTAATAGCTGTCATGATTTTTTTTTGTGCTCGTCATCCTGTCGAGGAAAAGATGACGAAACGAACAACGAATTTTGAACAACGATCAAAGCCGAAGTAGAATTTCACAACGGAACCATGCCCAGTCCAACTTATCGAGAACCCTGACCAAGAATATATCACTCCAGGCGTCTCTGGTCCTCGTAAAAATTTCCTCCAGCATTTCTGATCGGGATTTCCTATTCAGGTCTCGATTTCGACCTGTTCCCGAGCAGAACTAGACGACGAACGACTCCTCGGGGAGACATTTCATTACTCTGGTCGGTAGGCAGAGAAAAGTAGCGAAAAGCCTGACAATTCATTGGAGGGATCATAAAGATTCGCAGGATTGAACAGATGATGCAGATTTGAATAGTGTAACGAGGAGTTGAACTTGAGGAAAGTGGAAAGAAAGTATTTTGAGTATTTCTCTGATTATCCCAATCATTTTGTCATTTAGATTCACGTGCCAAGGAACATTTGAGCCCAGAGGTCGCCTCGGTCCTAATATCTGGAATCATGAGCAGCGAAAGCGTTGGAGAATGCGAAGCAGATGCTTATCAGCGTTATTCGCACGTGGCGCTTGCTTTCCGCACCCTTTACGATCGCGTGCTATATGAATATAATGAGAATACCTCGGAGTTGAGTGGAAAGGGAGTTAAAAGGAAAAGGGGGTCTCGAGGTTAAGGGATGACAGGGGCGTCGGTGAGGTTGGTGAGAAAGAGAGGAAGGGTAGCCAGTTATAGAGGGAGATAGGTAAATGGGCTTTCAGGGCATAACTCGGTGAGCCACAGGAGCAGTTGGGAACATGTGCCCACGTGCCTCAAACCGGTCAGGAGCTCTATACTATCTTGCCTCCTATATATTTCATGTCCTACGCTCTCTGGGTCATCATATATTCACCGTAGTCCTGTATACCACCCTCCAACACACTATCGCCACGAGCAGCCTGAGAATCTCAATTCACCATAGGTGTATAGTCACTTAGACCATCTACGGTTACACCTGTGACGTTGCGTCTATAGTTGTGTGTCTATTCTGTGGACACAATGCGGGATAAACCCCTACCACGGATTCCTACTAATGCACGTTGCACTATCAACAAGGTCAGTATGAAATCCCACACAAATAAACATCATCAAAAGGACAACGGTGCTGGAGAGGCAACAATGCTTCCTGCGAACAAGCAATTCGCAGGTGAAATGTACCACAATAGGGATTTTCAGGCAGGACGCTTTCTCCCTAATAATCAACGACATGGTTGATGTAAACAATTGCGATGTTGCAATTCGCATAGTTAGAGTCGAACGAAAAATATCTTGACCTTTCACTATTTTTTTCATTTTCGGTATCGCCTCCATTTTTTTTTGACATTAAGTTTTTCGTTAGCAAATAATTTTCAAAAGTTGCTCAAAAAATTGAACAACATGATGGGGATTTTCGTTGCATTCCAACGATGCAATCTTCGACCTTCAACGTCGTATACTGAAGTATCATTAATATATGTTAGTGGACATAAACGCTGCCCTCGATCATTGAGGGAAAATGCACGATACAGAATTTCAGAGCAACATAAATTATCAGATGTTTTTGGTTCTAGTTGCATATTGAATGCATATTGGTTTTTCTTCGCGAATCAGAGTATCTTGGAAAACTGTTGATTGCGTATAATGCCAACTGCGATTTTGTCGAAACCAAAACATCGAGACGTCTTGGTGGATCGGAGAACAGAGAACTCTTGGGGCAAATGATAAAGCCATATTTTTGTGCCATTCGTCGCAGGCGCGAGGTTCCACACTTGGGTGTTTGCACCATTGCAGCTCAAGCTGTGAATATATAGCTTTGGAGTAAGTCATTAGTCGCAGCAAAGCGAACCACTCATGGCAAAAGCGAAGAAGAAAGGGATAGGCGAAGAGAGAGGAAGAAGGAGAGAGTCTATCCAAAGTTCCCGTTTCTCTAGCGTAAGAAACTTTGGTTTATCTTTCAGCGACAAGTTGCACGTACAGAGGGCTGCATCTAACTCAGAAAGGAGGTGACTCCAAGGCGAGTTCATTCAGCCGGTTTGTCCTGGTCTGTTCTTTCTGCTTTATGCATAATTCTCGCTTCCTCCTCTCTCTTCCCACTTGCACTTTGTCTCTCTTTCTCGTAATCTCAATCTCCCTCCAAAAGCCAGAGTCTCGTAATTGAATGTTGCAACGCGATCTATTGTGGACACGTATTCCATACGGCAGAGTTGCCTGGATCCTAATTTCCTTCTCATGTTTTTCTACCCCACCTCCCTTCAAATGTTTATTGCGAAACGTACTTTCGTTAGTCGTGCACCGTGTGTGGATATAATCCACACAGGAATACAGATATATTCTTCCTCTTGCCAAATTCATGAACCGCGTAGCATCCCCCGGAATAAAAAAGTCTCTATAGTCACGTAGAACCAATCTTCTCCGTGGATCTTGACCTAGGAAAATCAAGTGGCCACCGATAGCTCCGTTTGCCAAAATAACGCTGTTCCCATTGCGAGCTCGGATTTAATAACACGATGAGCTTGAGCTTACGCGGAGACTTGAAATTATCCCTCAATCCGTTGCTCACCATGGCAAATTCCTTCATTTTCGAAAATCGAATATCTCCCCCTCATATTCTTTCTTTCTTTTTCTCGTTGGTGCTGTCTCGCTCAAGAGCTAACTGATTGGTGTCCCAAATGAGTTTTTCTCCACTCCGTTTGCTCTACAACCTCATCGAATCCACGTAGCGCTCTTGTCACGAGTGCGACCACGATTCCACCCAAACCTCTTCGGTTATACGAGCCAATGACGGCCCCAGAAAATGGCTTTCGCAGCAAAGACGTCTCATTAACCCACTTTCCAATGGAGTTACGTTGACCTAACACGATGATACTTGATTCTCTAACTTTCTTCCGAGCTTTTCTTTCAGCTCGATACACTTTATACAAAAAGTACTTGTCACTCCCTGAGAAAATGCATCTCGTGTAAAGGTTAGTGACAGAAGACGAATTGCGTTACAAGGATTGCTCGTATCGATCGATCGCAATTAATGAGGACAACAAAAATGCCATGTCTTATTGCGGATCCGAGATACTTATTTCGTTGTTCATTACGCTTTACAAAGGATTGCAGAGTGATTAACAGGCTGATTTGAAACGTCGTACTGCCCGTCGATTCAATGGCAAATAAACTGACAGGGAATCTAAAAGAACTCCTGCGGGGCTCAGTAATTGAACGCATCGTTTTTTAGAATAAATCGTGAGGAAATTTTTTTTTTTGCAAACTCCTCCCCGAGTTTCTGCGTAAATAAATGATGGCTCACACCTCAAGTTTTAAGTCGTCGGTACGAGCTCCCGTTAGTTGGCTTTACTATTAATTTACGAGTGCTTCAGGCGAGAGCTCTTAAGGATAGTTGTACAGAAGGATTTCGCATTACTCTGAGAGTATTGCCAGTAACTTGACTGTAATCCGAGAGTGTATCTGCTTTCTGTACTTATAACAAAGTTTGGGAATACGAGAAGCTGCGAAGCCACTGTATCACTCACAGAAATGATATTATTTAAGTTCCCACATTACCTTTTCCTTCGCCGAGTTCCTTGGCCCTGAGTGCGCCAAGAGTAACCGAAGAGGCACAAACAAGACACCAGAAAGCCCGAAACCACATGATCTTGTTTCGATTTTATTCACACTCGCGTTACCTGGAGCGAGTTTAACGTTCCTCTGGATGCTTGTTCGCTCGGAGTTTTTATTCTTCAACTTTTTATCCGAAATTTACTACGTGCATCCCCGCGCCGAACGGTTTTAACTTTTTTACGACAATCGCACAAGGGAAACTTTGTCAAAACCGTCAATATATAGATTTTTTTCTATCTGTTAATCAACGTACACTAATTGATTGGGTTTCACGTTTCACAGCGAATTCATCACAGCCACGCACTTTGATATCGTTGCGATTTATTGCTTATTAATAATGCTGCTAATTAATCGTGGTCTCTTCTACGATACTTGTGAAATGCACTCGGCAAACATTCTCCTCTCTGCCTGTGCACACAAATCGAATAATTTCATTTCTATCCAGGCCACCTCGAACATTATCACCTGCTCATTTTCTGCGATCGTGAATTCCGAAAAAAATTTCTCAATTTGTTGGCAAATCGGGAAGATAATATGGAAAATTATCGATTGATGACGAGTCGTCGTAATTGGATAGAGACAATTAGTCACAATTGAAGAACATCGTAACGTTTCGATTTTAATATAAAAAGAAAACAGCTGATTGAGCCAGGAAATGCAGTTTTTCACGTATCAAATTAATCTGAAAATAATGCAATTGATAATGACACGTTGGATGGAATTCTGAGCTTTATTATGAAGAACACACGTGTGACATGCATTTGAACTCGACGTTATTGGTTCCGGAGCCCTCGCTTCCACGATGCACAATTTTAAAAAGAATCTTCTTTTGACCGGATCCATTCGATTCTCCTATTCGATCAATATTCCGATGTGCTTTTTGCAATTTATCAACAAACAAAAAAAGTCTTTCGCGCTTCTTCATGCTTTCTGCATCGATAATAAAAACTGAATTCATTTCCGATTAACTCGAGCCGTTACTGTGGCTATGCAGCATTAATGAAGTTTTTAATCTCGTCAGAACTTGCTCCTTATTCAATATTCTCGGAATTTCCAACAGCTTGAGTTTTTTCTCCGCTACCTTCTTATCGTCCGAACCACCTGCTTTGCGTCCAATCTAATGATAAGAGCAGAAGCTGGCGAGAATCAAGTAATTCCTGAGAGTAAAATCCAATATACCGCGAGGAGAGAGAATAATCAGAGACGAATAAATGAAATAGCGAAAAAGCAGCATGCGAATCTCTTCGTCCGGTATATGGTCGTAACTTGTAGATGTTCCGTTTGTATAGATATTTATACGATTGAGATGGCGGAGCCAATTACTTGCCGAATCAATGCACCGAAAGAACACGTAAAAAGAAGAAAAAAGTTGGGCTTAGAAGAGAACGAAGAAGACGAGTCGAAAGTGAATGTAAAATGAGATGACTCTTTGCCAAAAGTAATACGATAATATTTCCTCTTCAAACTGATATAAATATCAGTTTTTTGGCAATGAAAAACAGAAAGCATAAATCTCGCGTGCAAATTATTTCCAACAAGATAGGCGGCAGTGTCTCAATTTTATTTTTGCTCTTCGTGACCATTCACCAATTTATATTCCTCCGAGGTATTCCTGAAATATTTCCTTTTTGCACTCCACGGTTTGTCGTAGGGAATTGATTAATGAATTATTTCATTCGGAACTTTTTTACACGCAATTGTCAGTGTTTCTATCCTGGATGATGTTTTTCTTCTTTTTTTTTTTTGACCAATTCACTGCAACATTTTTTGAAACGTCAATGGAGCTGGAGTTGTAGGAGTTAGCCGATCAAATTTGTTCCGTTTTTAATTTAATCCGTTATTCATTTGACACTTGTCATTTTTTTTTTTTTTTCGTTCACTGATAAAAGTTGGAAACTTGGTTGTTCCTGTACGAGGAAAACCCACTTACGGCTGGACCGAAACTGAGCAGCGAAACACGCGGCCCGCGCGAGCCTCAAATGCCCGGCACGCGAACCGAGACTGCGCCAACAACCCTCTTCTCTCGTTTTGCCCCATCATACCGCCACCGATGGCCCTCTCTCCCATTCTGTTGAGACCCTCGCGTAACGCGCTACCCGTGAAAACCCCTTCCTCCCTCATTTACTTCCTCCTCACCCTTAGAAGCTTTACTCGTGTGTTCCGACCAACAACTTATAGCCTCGTACATCGAATCTTCTTTTCTCTCTCTCTCTCTCTCCTTTTCTCCTCCTAAACCCACTCCTCGGCAATAATTTCAGATTTATCTTGTTCCCGTTTGCGAGCCGCTGGATTTACGTTCTGGTCTTCCCGCTGCTTATTCACTCTGCGATACGTGCCTTGCTCAAGTATTTACTTTTCGCACACAAATTTGTCCAATGTACACATTCGTAACGAAAATTTTCGACGTTCTATTTCCCAATTCCATAAACCACCGCAAATTGACACTAAATTGAATTATTCATATTACGCTTGAAAACTTTTCTTTTTCATTCAAAGTTCGATTCCCGATCATTCGTTACAACCAACTCCCAAGTTTTTCCTTTTAACATTAAAAAAAAACGATCCCGGTAGACCCCGGATGAATGGAAAAGATATTCTACCAATATATATCTATATATTTCTTTTTTGGTTCGTTATCCTTCAATTTCCTGGTTACTTTGCCCTGTGAATTTATAACAGTCAATTCTGCCTCGCAGAGTTTCCAGTCTCCCAATAATTGTTCCCCGTAGAATGTTCATTGCAGACATGGCAAGGAATGAGATTTGACCTTTTTTGGAGTTGTTTGTCGTTGGATGTCTGACATTCTGTTTATATTTGTCGATAATTTGCGTAAAATCACCATAAAATTTACTTAGGTCTCGTATTCTTGTAAATTAACAAAGACGTCTCATCGTGCAAACTTTTACCTCCAGTTCTGAGTGTTCCATCATTTCAGCCAGTGCGGAGGAAACGATCCGAGCGTGGCAACGAAACAAGCTAAACTCGATTTTCCCTTTCGCATGCCGTTTCGTTGGTGCCAACTCTCAGCGATGCTAACACCTCGCGAACTCCGTCTCACCGGCTGCTTTCACCACGTATAATTAACTTCAACCGCAGCTTGTCGTATTACACAAACGAAAGACGAGAGTCGGTTGAGCTGGCGCGAGCGAGACGCCAGTTACAAGCAATGAGTATAGTGCCCTTAAGGACTGGGGTACGCACTTCACTCGATTAACGAATATATAGTCTATCCCCTGATAAAGGCTGTTTCATCCTTCGTTGACGTAAAAATTCAATTAAATCGCATTAATAATAATCGAGGGGTATCTTGAGGAGGCAGTACTCGATGAGTATGTGTGTCCGTGTCTGTGTTGCCCCAAGATTCGTAAGTCAAGTATTGAAATTTCGGTAGAGTGGCGAGCACGGATAGAATTTAAATAAAAAAAGCTGCAAAGTTTATTGAGAAAAAAACTAATGCTGCACAGCAAAACACGGCAAAACAAAATGCTTCGCAAAAATCAGTAATCGATGTTTGAAAATCTCTCAAATTCGAATTTGCATAATTCGGGAAAGCATTCCCTGGGAGACTGATTTCGGACAGTTAGTGAATGATGAATTAGGCATCTCAGGTTTAATGGAGGCTTTTCTCTTAGCAGTTAAATGACTGATCAAAATGAATGAATCAACTATTGAAAACTGGAACGTTATGTATGATATAGATTTTTTTATACATCCATAAAATGGTCGTACTCTCTTGCGTTTTTAGCGATTCGGAAAAACATAGTTGCATGAACATCCGAGCTAAATTAGTCAGACAGGAAACGCCGCGAACATTATATACACATGTACGGAGTTCTTGACTATATATCGTGGGTATATTCACCCCTAATAAAGCACGTGTTCATATAGATATATAAATAACGATATGTATTTATACGTATTACCGGAAAAACGGTAGGAAGATCCGTTCGGGAAACCGGTCTTTTGTACGCTCATGCAACAACCTGATCTCGTTATCATCTGAAAATATTCTCTAAGCGTTGAAAATAAAAGGGAAGTAAAAGTTGCCGCGTTCGGGGGTGGGACATGCCACGTCGAGAATCGGTGAAAGAGAGAGGGTGACCATCCTGCGGACTACGAGCTTCGGAGCCCCGGAGGTAGGTACACTTATAACCCTCATCCCCTTTTTCAGCATTTCTTCTCTTTTTTATCTTTTTTCACTTCCCTCTCTCTCTCTCTCTCTCTCTTGCTCTGCCTCAGTCTCTCTAGCGGTCGTTAACATTTTTTTTTTCTATCCAACCGCTCATGACGTTTTGGCGAGCTTCAAATTCGTTTGTGCATACAGATCGGATAATGAAACATTATAACATCGATATTCAAATTACACTATGCAAAATACGGCGGAATATTTCTCGTACGAGATGAGATGTGTGTACAACCGGGAAAAAAAAATTCAATTTCGAACGTGCAACGACTGTATTCTGAAATATAATACAATTTGTTACGATCAGCCTTGTATATGATTAACATAATATTATTAATCGATCAACTACTTAGTTAAAAGCATCATCGCGCTCACTTTATGTTTCCGATTGAAATAACGAATTTTTATGTTCAATGATCCTGCCTAGTGTGTGGCTCTTCGGATTTTTTGGATGAAACAGAGAAAAATGGAATGTGAAAATTATACGAAAATGAATTCCGGTATTTTGGGATCGCAGTGACAAAACTTTAGAGTTTTCATCACACACGAGTTTCTACGGTCGGAATAATCAGCAGATTCAGCAACGAGGCAGAAAAAAGTATCGCAATTTCTGCATTAGCAGCGATTCCGAGCAAACATTTCCCTAATAGGTTGCCTTGCTAGTCATGGAAGCGTATACCAAACCAAAGCTTCGAAGATATTTCTCTTTGTGAAACATTAACAAGATAGAGATACGAGACACATTTCTCGATATACATATGCATAGGCAAAACACAGAACTGAGCGAATAAGGTAATTAAGGGAAAGGTCTGTTCCTGTTTACTATCTTGCTATTACCATGCTCTTGAGCGACCACTGTCGAATGCGCGTAACTACGTGCTAGAAACCCCTGTTGCTACACTCTCACAATAATACTGTGGAGTAAGTCCTGTGTGGGCTCTTGGAGCTCCCTTTCCCTTGCGCGTTCTCCTTCTCCCTCGCTATCAATAATGGTCTGCCCAACTACGATAATCCATACAAATGGCATGATAACCTTCTCTGTCCATATGCATGAGTCATTCATTTGAACCTCCCAGAATAAAAAATTAATCTCACCGGGTGAAGGATACTCAGTCGTTTTACGATGCGGTTTTCGAAATTATTTTATTTTTAAAATGATTTTTTGAAACCATTTTTGCAAAACAATTGAATTTGTTTGTTTGTTTTTTTTTTTCCAAGAAAAAAAAGAGAATCAATTTCATCGATGCCGATAATGCCCCACAATACTGAGAATCACAAAATATATTTCATGGACCAAATATTAGTTCTCTCTATAATCGAATAAATGATGTACGAGTTCAGCAACGTTGAGGAACGAATTCATAGCAAAATAACAGGACTTTTGTTAACTTTTGCGGACGAGTACTCTGTGCCCACAAAGCGTGCACAGGTGCGAATTGCACCAGCTCGAATTTCGAGTGTTGCCATCTCGATCATTGCGACAACAATGAAAACGTTCTGGCAAAAGGATTACAAATTGGAGAGGTCACAGATATTTATCGAAGTGGAATTATGTGCTGGAACAACTTTTCTGTAAAACGGCAGCATTTTGAAGATTTTGCTGGTGCGACTTTGCACCGGTGCATAGGTTGAGAGTTGAACGTGTTCCGCACACGTCAACCGTGATATCGCGAATAATTGGAACGTGTTCATTATGGATCACACTATTGTTTGAAAAAAAAGAAAAAAAAACAGAGGTGGCCCGATTTCTTATAAATCGATCGCCAATGCCCTTTACCCTTGCCAATTGTATACGCGCTCTCGGTTCCCTATATCGTGAAATAAATGGAATAACCTGCTCGGCAGCATGCAATAATAATACTCACGATTCTTTAGAGCGTAGTTTAGCAAGAAAGAAAATAAAGAGAATCCTGCGAGGTTCTCGAGCGAGTGGTTAGGCCGACAATGTTGGAACTATACGACACAGAGCGCGCTGAGAAAGCGGTGGCTTTGTTCTTTCCAAGCAGTATACAAGGGTTGCAGTATTCAACGGCGTCTAATTGCCCCGCGGAATGAAATTCATGAAACGCTCTCGTCGTCAATGGCGTAACGCGCGTGCGATGCAGAACTCATTTTTCATTCTCATCATGCCAGTTTGGCTTTACAGTTCTTCATCATGACAACTTGCTTTCAATTGGCGAGTCGAAGCGTGAATGATTGCTTGTTCTTTTGCAGTCGGCAATTCAGAAGTCCCTTAAAATTCAGCGGAACGATTTCCGGTGTCCTTTACCTTTCACCTTTTTCATTGAGAATCGTCGATTCTGACCGGAGTAACTCAGACTGAAGGCAGTAGGAAAATTCTGCATCTCAAATCGCCGCAGCAACTGAGAGGCTCCGTATCTACGATTCGGAATTATTTGCATCGATGACATTGACGTCCTACCATGCTCTAGGTGCTGCTCAATGAATAAAGTCACAAGGAACGATGATAAAAATTGGAGCGAGCGCATATTAAACTGGGGCGAGCTCTAGATGGCTTTTGCAAAGTTTTTTCCCCCTGAGTACTGAGATCTGTATGCGAAGAATGGCAAGACTGAGTGTTTGTTCTCCTCAAAATGAAAAAAAAAAAAAAAAAAACTGTTCAAAACCACTGGAAAAAGTTTATTTATCTCTTTCTCAGTCACATGTTTATAAAGAAAGCTTTGCGGAGTTGTATCTTGATCTTGAAAATCTTAACATTGAGGATCTTGAAAAAATAGTGGAAAAGCCTCTACTTCCGTCTATTCCTTTCTAACCATCATTGCCCTACAAATATGAGATTTCTTGACTCGTTATTCAGTTTTTAAATCATCCCTCAGGGAAAAATACTTAAAGACTCTAATCACAATAATACTCATGGCATTAGTGACGGCATTAGTCCTGGCTTATGACGGGTAGTAACTCCTAGTGATTTTGCAAGTGATATTGATCGATTCACCTGTGATTTGTCCAGTGGCTTGATTATTAATTTATCCAGGATCTATGTACGAAGCTTTCGTATTAATGACGTTTTGTTGCACTTCAGTTTCGCGTTTCCTACGCTGATAAAAAACGAGTTTGCAATTTCCATTGATTCCTTGAGGCGTCGTGACGAGGACTGTTTATTGAAAATTTGGATGTAATATAATTGAAAAATAGTCATAGTCACGCGATGCTAATTTTATTGTCAGATTGAATTGAATGAGCGAGTGATTTATGCAATTACAAAGGGCCGTTTGTGTAATTAGTCCGAAAGTCAACAATGCGAATGATACTCTGAATGAATTACAGGCCTTGTATGCACGAAAATAGTTGAGCCATAAGTGGTACGTTTGAATAATCAAGGAAGAATAAGATTCATGGGAGGTGGAAGGTGTGGATTGAACCAGAGCCCGATAATTTTCATTCACATGCTGGAGTATCAGGCAAATAGATATGGAAGGATAATGGGGATTTTGCGTAACTATAATACCAAAATATGGTTAGCAGCAGCAGGACCAGGACTTGCTCATGCTTTCGCGAGATATGTATGCGATCTCATGGATTTTGGAGCGTGACCAAACGAGCTCGGTAATCTGAACGGAATTTAATCAGGGCAAGTCATTCTCACAGTTTGTAGGTCCTGCGTCACAACTACACGAATACATTATCTCGCTCTCGTTCTCTTTCGCTCTGGACTTTCTCTATCTGCTTGCAATTCGATCTAATGACATCATAGATGAGATAAATCGAAATTTCCTTTATGCGTGGATCGAGTTTTCTAATCTTTGTGGTTATTGTGTTCTCGCACAGCTACGAGATTGAAAAAGGATTCTTAGTAAAGAGGATACCGCCTGCAGCAAATCTTTATAGAAAAACATTTACGATTGCTGCTTGGACGAGTTGAGGTGAGGTTGATTTTTGCAATTCGAATTGGCACTCGATCATTTTTGATGCTACACGTTCTATTAATGAAAGGGGCACTCGTGAAGATTGGTTGGATGGGATTCCTCGCACGTGTACACACCTATCCCTGCACGTACGCTCTGCTCGTAGAGCCGTTACTTTTGTACAAACTTTAAGCCTTTCCTTCGTCCGTATCTATCGGAGTTCCTATCGTTCGGAAGCGACGTAAAATTTGGCTTTTCCGAAGATTCTTTAGACTAACATTTTAAGTGCGTCGTCAGAGCCGAAAGTTGTCAGGGTGCGCGGGATAAAAAAGTGTGAATCTCGAGGAGGATGATATCCGCGGCGTCGCGGAGTTAAGCAAACGTGCCCTGGCGCCAATGAAAGTAGAGAACACTGGGGATGAGCGGGGTGGGAAGGGAGTTGAGAAATGGTTGTAAATCGTGGAAGGAAATACATGGACAGAGGCAGCCTATTGAGAAGATTTGGTGAAGCATTAAAACCAGTAAAATAAGAGAGTGTTGGAAGTTGCCCGAAAAGTGATTTCGGATGGATTTTCCTTGTATACGATTCTTGTACACAAAGAAACACACAAACAACTGGATGAGCAGTCATAATTTTCACTTGGAAGACGTGTCGGCTGTGTGCCATGACCCATAATCTGCGGCGCTTTTCTCTACACTACTCAACATTGTCCTTCGAGCCCGGTCTCCTTCGAGTACATAAATGAGCTGATAACGAGAAGGGCGTGAGGGGAAAGATTGGGCGTTTGGATAAAGAACGCTTACGCCGTTTGGTTGCTGGCAAAAGTTTGATGGAGCGCGATGTGAAATTTCACCATTTTTCTCCTCTCTTAAGCACAAGTCCGCGTGTGTCGTTTGACCACGTACGCAGAGATTCAACGAACTCACATTCACGACAAAAATGATTCATACAAAGAGTCCCACGTTTACTGGAGATATTCGCTGGCACACGTTACTCGTGGATTTGCTGCTCTTGTAGCCACACGCAAACACACGGCCAGAGCTGTTTTCTTTTTTTTTTTTTTTTACAAGTTTTTCCCTACCACGGAACACGTCGAGTCTATGCTGTTTCGTGCTATTCTCACCCTGCATTCGCAGCTGGGAAAGAGTGTCGCGCGTCACGCAACGTTGTCTGCCCCGTAGGGGTTGGAATGTTCGTGATGGTCACAGCACACGCTTCTCGCCCTCAGTATGTCGGTTCTTCATGTTTTATTTTATTTTTTCATTTCTCTGCTTCTTCCCTCTTTCTATACACGTAGGAAAAGGAGTGTGGACTTTTTCTCAGTGTAACTAAACTTTTTTTCAACGCTTTCTCACTCACCCACTTAATTTCTTCGCCAGCCAACGGCGAGCATAAGCTCGAGATAGCTCATGCTTTACCGTGTCGTTTTAGCGACGACATGAGACCGAAAAAGCTTACTCCTCGACGTGTGAACATCACATAAGATTTATACACTCTCTTACATCCTTTCGTGTGCGTGTGTCTACCAAGTCCTTGTTACACACATTTCTTCTATTGAAATTTATAAGTCCAGGACGCACTTATCTCGCGCCCAACCTGCCCAAGTGTACCGCATGAAAACGAGTTCCATTTTTAACGTCCAACTTTTAACCCGCACATCTTATTCCTCAAATCCGCTTTCGTTTTCTCTCTTCCTCACAGACTTTCCTTCATTTTTTCTCTCTTTGTTATTATTCTTTTCCTTCTCTTACTTGGGCATTTCCTCCTTGGCGTCGTCACGACGAGGAACTTCATAATTTTATCGTTCTTCCATTTTCCACGTTCTCTTACCCCGCAGTGAGAAATGCATTAGCAGTAATTTGGCGACGTATTTTCGAGCTCGACGTATATAGAGAAAACGCTTTCATTCAGTTTTTTCTTTAATCTTTCTGAATCTCTCTACACTTTGAGAATCTAATCGTGATGATCGCTTTTGGATCGACGGTCGCACAAAGTTTGATTCCATTAAATCGAATTGTCCGGAACAGTGAATCCCGTTCCAGACAGTCGTATTCATGGATTAAATACATCATTATGCATCTTTGCAATGTTTATATGAGTTGATCCAGTGAGACGGTCTCGTAAAAGGTATACATGCATTTTGAAGAGATAGCGATTTTTTTCATTGTCCAGAGCAATCGAACTCGGAAGCGTTTATCTATTGATTAATTTATTTATTTTTATCACTATCTTGGTAAATGCGGGCGCCATTGGTGTTTTCAGCTTATGGCAAAGGCGACGATCCCAAGACGTCTCTTATAAAAAATTGTCTAAAGGCATCGTTACAAAACTTGAGTTCGCTACAAAACGCAAGAAACTTCGTGAATCTAAACGAATAAATGGGAAAAAATTTACCATTTTTCCTGTGGTATTATGTTAGAAAATTGAACGTGAACTTGAAGAACCAATAAGCCGAAAAATCATCAATGATCTACATTGTAAAAACGATCGCCATAAACTTTTATATTCGTAAACATGGTGTAACCTCAACAAAGTCGATTTGTCCAGATGGGATACACATGGCATGCACGACATTCGGGAAAAGTTTAGCTAAACATGTTAAACTCGCGTAGACAGTTCAATTTATAGTCTACTTTCTGTTCGAGTGGTATGGAATAATGACAATTTTCTACTACTTCTAGGGGCCCCTGGTAAAAAACAATTATAAGTCGAATAGCATTTTGCGGGATACAATTTGATCTAACAGTGGTTGCATGCTAAAGAACCGGAAATGAGTGGTACGGGAACGCGGGTCGATGAACTGGTTAACTTTTCCCATTAAACGGCAGGGCGACTAAACTCGTTATACAGATATTTCTTGTCAGCTACGTGCTACGTATGTTATATCTATATATCGAGGCAACACACGCCAAATTAACAGAAGTACTAGCCCCCGCCCTTGTTCCTGTAGTCTCCAAGCTTTCACAAAGTCTTTAATTCGTTACCGTAGCAAAAAGTTTTGTCAATTTTTATTATCTGCGATTTTATTTCGGGTTCAATGAAAATTCAATCAGGTCATCAAAGTCTGTAACAGACTGGCGCCAATCTTACATTGAAGAGGCTACGTAAAATTTCTACAGATGACAAAATATTTCCAACGAAAAGACGAAATGTCCAAATTATTCCCATTAGACCATAAATTATCATCAAACTCTGATCGTAGTCGAATCTCACCAGACGAACAACCGTCACAACACATAACGTGCACCATACACCATCATGTCACACCATGATCCATCATTCCACACCATAAACCGTCGCATCGCACCAGACATTCCCGTATCGCACCATACACCGTCATTTCGCACCGTAAACGATCGGATCACACCATACACCACCATATCACACCATAAACCATGACATCACACTATATTACGTAACACAACGGATGTTAATTCAACAATCCTTTCTTCCGCACGTTCGGCACAACAATCGACAAGTAAACATTTCAGTTTGCCAGCCAGCCACTCATTGTCTCATGAAAGCCAATAATCTTGGTGAATTCTGCATAGTGACATACAGATAGACTAATCATGGATTAATCAATCTACGTACATAAAACATCAGCAGCAATAATCCTGCTGATATTCTGTCCTGCGGATAGTTCAGCATCGTACGAAAATGTGTATGATGCAAAAAAATTAATTGAACGTTGGGCAAAACTCAACCGATGACAAAGTTAGAAATTCCGTGTGGAGCAACTTCTAAATGACGTTCTGAATTAATAACAAATATTGAGCAGTGAACGAGGTTTCAGGAAAATATACTATCTTCCACGTTAATGTGTTCATTGAATTTTTCATGTTCCATACATCACTTCGAGCTGCCGGAAGTTGAAACCATTGGGACAGCGCAAGTCAAACTTGTATTTCTTCTACCTCGCTCATACCTGCTCACTTATTCTGTTACAAAATGTACTGTCAGTGCTTCGTAATCCCACTCTTGGTATATTATTCTTTGCTATGCACCGGAAGTTTGATCGTCTTCAAACAATGCAGTAAATAGAGACCGTGTCCATCGCCATTTCTCATTCTCTTTTCCTGTCCGCTTCTATCTTCATCTTTAGGAAAACCCAATACACCTTCGATCTTACGAAAGAATAAAGTGACAAAAATATCCGCTGAGAGGGGAAACAGAAAACAACTCGTCGTACATCCAACAACGAAGAGGAAACAAAGACGAGACAGAGAGTACGATAACGACACTTTGAACGTTGGTTTGTGTACATGATAAACAAATAAGCCAACATATCATGTTTACATAACATATTTACTCCAAGGAGGATACACATCCCCTTAAGCATCCCTGATATTATTATCACAATAGTTACTACATAATACCATTGATGGAAACGTAGCAGCAGCGTCAAGCGTTTTCTGTGAAGCTTCCACGGTGCGTTCGGTAAAAGTAGTCACATTGATAGTACAAATTGAATCTCTCGAGATTCCCCTTAAGCTCAAGCTGAAGATCGGGGTGATTACAGATTCGTGTAATCCTCAAGTTTTCCAGTAGTGTCTTTGATCGTTATCAATTTACGATTTGTTTTTTGGTCCTCACAGCTCGTAAAACCAAAAAGAGAGTGGGGCAGCAAGCTGGATACAAGGCAAATATGCAAGAGGCTGCGAGAGTGTGAGAGCAAGATCTCAGAGTGCATACTTACTTTGAGAGAATGAGCACTGCAAAGTATATGCTGAACGTTGCCTCCCTGGTTTCACTACTGACTTTTTTCATCTCCCTCTCGCTCTCTCTCTCTCTTTCTCTCTGACTCGCTCTCTTTTTGGCGCAGCTTTTCCCATGAGAGATGTGCTACTCTACTGCCAGAGCAGAAGCTCTTATATTCACGGTTCTCGTACTCGTTCTGAGGTCAAAAGGTGAGCCTGCGTTTGAGCTGTGTCGGGTATGTAGAGACACATAGCGCGGCAAGTGAGTGAGAGGGATATATGGATACATACATATATACCAGATTTGCCTGTAACTTTGGGATAGCTATATGCATGGGGATTGTAAGCACGTGGCCTACCGTTGCTCTACTGTTCCTAGGAGCTCCATCCCACCGATGTTATAGAACTCTTGGGACTACACAACGCGCGGCTTGCCATGAAAATATTATGAGACGTACGTCGTCGGTGCAGTACCCTTCGAAGTTAGGCAGAACAGCTTCGTTTCTGTCCAGCAGAGACTCCAAACATGGCACCATCCACTCGAGCTCAGCATTGAAAAGCTTACCACCACCAATTCGCGAATGTTACCTTGTAATGAAAATATGCCCGAGGTTTGTTAAGCTACTCTGGTTACCAACCTTTGCTTCCGTGTTACAGCATGTAGGGAATCTCCAATTAGCACAAGTCCGGAGATTAATGCATGAGTGTAGTGACTATATGATTTCCCTGTATAATAGCTTCCTCAACAATTATGATGGAATAATCTATTTTTCATGTGGATACCAACGAGGATATGTTTATTTAGACTGCTCTCTTTGAAGATAATATCCTGTAAATATTATAAAATGGACTGCCATGCATCACTGCTGCAGTACTTGCAAGCTCTGCGTCCAGCAACTGATATTGGAATTTCAAATGCGATACTTAAAGGTCTGAAGTAGATCTGTACATCGGAGAAGACAGAAACTCATTTCCAGGAACAGATTTCTTTCGTCAATCCGTCATTTCATCAATAGTCACGGAGTTATCGTAAAAGAAGAACACTAAAATGTGCACGATGTTTTGTTCTATCCCAACCAATCCACCTCACATCACCTCGAGACCTTGCTTTGTTTGAGATGCAACCTCGTTGTGGATTAGACATACTATATTTGCAGTGAAAATCTGTCAAAATTTGCACGACTTCCTGTCCGCCTGGCGTTCAACTTCATCCTCCTCTTTCCGTAGCTTCGTGCCGTGACGAAAAGTTTGGAAACTGTAGTTTTCACCCTCAAGTGACTTCCTCATGGCAGAATAGCAAAAGCGTTGGCTGTTCAGCCTAAAGACGTACATTAAACAACACATCGCACCACCAATCGATGTTTAGTAGTGAATACGGGCGATATAGTGAACGAGTAAACAAGCGAAGTGTTGGTAAGGCCAAAGTCGAGTGGCATTGAGAGGATGAGAAGTCGAGCAATTCTCCACCGTTACCGCCGGAGGGACTTGAAAGTGGTTGCTCGCACAACCTCCTCAAAGTTTGTCATGATGTGACCGACGCTTAAACTCTTGAAGGAAGCTCCGTATAAGAAAACTGTGATGTTACGTTACGGGAATAGTGGGAGGACCGACATCACGCGAGTTCATGAGAGTGCACGCGATCAAATTAAATTCTTACCACATTAAACTTTCAAGAAAAACAACACGTGTTTTATATTTTAATTCGAAAGTTTGTCACACGATAAAAAAAAAACGAAGATGTTGTATCTTCCGATTAGTAGCAACTATGAAGAAGTCTTTACCACGATATTTCTAGATCATTTTTTTTGACCAAGCAAAAACTTTTCTACAAAAATCTCGTTTCATAAAACGTTTGACTTGAAAATAAAACGAATGCAACGACTAAACAACTGTAAAACCTTGAAGTAAAATTTCAGATTTTCGTCTCTCCAAACACGTGAATTTTAAGTGGCAGGACGAAGAGGTTCCATATGATCCAGGTCGCCATGAAGTCATATGATCCGGGGATGGTTAATGTCTAGCCAACCTGCAGATGTTGCACGTTACACGGAATGGGTGGATGAATGAATCTTATTCCCCTATTTTGTGCCCCCGCCGAACAAAGCGAATGTCCATACGCAAAAAAATAGTTGGATAAATATTTTTCTCCAAGAACATAAATACGAGCGAAACCCCCGAAGGATTTAGGCGTTCCAATTACAATCGTATTCCGCGTGTGGTTAGTGTTCCCGAGGGTGCTACCCCTCGGTGGATGTTGCTGGCGCTGAACACACACAGTCCTAGTTATTCCATAGGTATAAACGTGGTCCGTTATCACTGGTCGCCGGGAAGGCTTACTGATGAAGCCTTGATCCTGCGTCAGAAGTAGCATCAGTTCCCGATTCTCCGGTTACGCACGTCCCGTCCCGTTCAGGAAGTACTTGGGGCTCGATCTATTGTATATCTAGGTCTAAACGTATACAAACCGGTTGGGAGAGCTAGTTTCAATATGCACACACGTAAACACCGAGTCTGGTGTATAGCTGCATATGCCACCATGAACTATGGTTAGGTTAAGGGGTTGGTGCTCGTGTATAGGAAAGGCGGCGGGCAGTAGGGAGAGTAAGAGAGAAGAGAAGGACATCGGGAATGGGGTTTGGTGGTGAGGATATCCCGTGGCCAGCGAAACCCCTATATCGCGCCTCCATTTTCCCGTCTGCCACGCCACAACTTCGAGTTGCTCAACCGCAAAATGTATCAGGCCCGGTGCCAGTGAGAGTCCAGTTTGTATCTAGCAATGAGCATGAGCCACAGCAGGCAAGAGTGGTCAGTGAACTGAATGCGGCACGAAGAGATGGAAAGAGTAAGGTGGCTTCACGGCCATCCTACACGTTCGCCGCACCGATGGAAGCTCAGAAGGGGTTAAATTAGATTTTATCGGATTGTTATCTGTTCCATGAGCCCGGATAAGTATACACAATCAGGTACATAAGCCGAAGATCAGAGGTCGGTGGATGGAAGTTGACTGTATACATGGACCAAGACATGTACGTTCTTTTTAGCTTGTATGTACTCGGCCAGTCCTACGTCACGAAACGATTGGTAGAGCGCGCTCGCGTTCAAGCCGAAAAAAACTCTTGCAGCCGGTGTTTTGTCGAAGCTTCGGGATATCCTCCGATTCCTAGTTGTCTGTTTTCCATCTCTATGTATGTCTGCTTCCTCTTTTTATCTCGCTACTGGATCGAGCTTTCGTTACGTTGGCTTTTCCACATTTGCTATCTCCCTCCGTTTCCATCTCTTTCTTTTGGCAGAGGCATCGTCGCGAACGAGCGCACCGAGCTGATTAGTTTAGCCGTGCCTCTCCGTTCCCCCCTTTCGCTTCTGTCCCGAGTTCTCTTGGCGTGATAACGACTTTGGAACAACTTTGCCACCAACTTGCTCCTACACTGTTCAGACTGTGCCGACAGCTATATAGTACGCTCCAGCGAGACGCGCTCGCGGCATATCGTTTTTTCTTCAGCCCTGCCTGTGGCTTCCCGATTCTCGGCCACACGCTCATGGACGTACACAAACTCTACCACCGAGACTTGATGCCCCGTTCAATTGGTATTTTCGACGCCAAGCTCTCTCTCTCTCTCTCTCTCTCTCTCCGTCTTTCTCTTTGTTCGTGATGTATATATCCGTCTTGCATACGTATATTAGCAGCAGCCAGAACAAAAACGATAAGCTTCCGGGGTTCTCCTCTTTCGCTTAAGATTTCGTTCTGATTTTGTTCCTCATCCCTGGCGAAGTCTCATCCACCCCTCAGGCTTTCTCCTCTGTCGCCGCGAGTGCAACTAATGATAATTGCTCGCCGCCAGAGACGATAACTTCCGTTTTCCGGTATGTCCGTGCGGGCTCTAACTTTTGCAAAAACGTTAACGCGATAGGTAGAAAGCCAGAGCGGTCGCGTCCACTTTTCTTCAGCCAAGAAATTGCCGATATATATACAAACTATAATTTCTTTCACTCACCATGGCAACTTTAAGTTCGCCGGATGAGAAGCCCAACTGGTAATAACTCGCTGATACAAATGTCTTGTGAAAGCTTCTATCTGGGCTAAAGTATTTTTCTATGTATTATACACGTGTTTATTAAATGGATCTGTGTGTGTGTGTGTGTGTGTGTATGTGTGGGTGCCAACCGGAGGATGAGTAGAAGCTCGAGTCACCAATTTCTACGAAGCTTTCTCTCGTTATTTGAAAGAGCTTAGCTTTATTCTTCCTGCTCTTTTTCTCACAATCGTATACAAAGTCAGACCTCCTAGTCTCTATGTCTAAGTGTCTCTGTGTATGTTCACAGGCTTATACCCACGTAAAAGTACAAAGAGAAAAGCAAAGAAAAATCCAATGAACAAATCTAGCTCCGAGAAAGGTTTATACACACCATACACACGTTTAGGTACTTGTGTGTAGGTTTATCGTCGTATACATGTATGTAATCAACGGGAAACGCCAGTTCGAAGTGTTTGTGTTTTTATTATAACAGAGACCGTGGGACTGGTCCCGGCTGCGTGCACCAAACCCAACCGCAGTTCCGCATAATTTTTTTTTCAACCTTTACACGCTCATTTATAACAGAGTACACATGTACCAGCACAAACGCAGACAAAATGGAGTGTGCATGAAGTTTCTATATGCACACAGCCAACAATTCGTTATAACTACGTGGCATGTATAATTCGCAGGCAGCGATAATCTAGCGTCATGGTAAATCGTTGCGGTGGCGCGGGTCCTGCTGGACGATTTGGCTGAAGCTCTGGGCGACACAGCGAATTCTCCCGCCCGCCAGGACGTGGCGCGGGACAAGCAATGGTGAGAAATATTCACCCCATTCCCAATCTCTCCTATAATGCAACTTTAATGTTTCGCATCATTAGCCTTCCAAGCGAGTTACAAACCCACCATCTCCGTCAGATTTGAGTAATGCAATATTTTCTGAGCTACATTTCTTTTCCCATACTCCAGCCATGCCAACCATATAAAGTTCACTCCGGGGTCTTTGTAGACCAACGCACGTTCGCTAAAAAATCACATTACATCCCGGAGACATCGAATTATGACATGAACAAAAAATCATGGCAACTTGCACGTCCGCAGGAGGTTCTAATATTTCTGGATCGCTTTTCAATTATCATTCGGATCATCGCAAAAAGTACGGCAAATTCAAAGCTCCAACGACAAATCCAAAAACGAAAAGCGCTAAAAAGTATACGACAAAGTGGGGGAAAAATTATATCCAACTTCCAAAATGGTCGTGAGTTTTGTCGAGCGGAATAGCGGACTGACATTCTCGTTAGAATTCTCTCTAGTAGAGGAAAACGAGGCAAGAACGAATAAGACACTCCAAAGTATTTTATCTTCTCCACTTGTGTAAGCCAACCCAAGCTAATCCCAAGCTGGTTACATCCGCAGTGCGGAGAGATGTGTCGCGTTTGCTCCATGACTCTGGCTCGCCTTTACTTGCATTTTACTTCTTTAGCTCCCTGCGGAAGATCCGTCTATTTCACTATCTCGTTCAATCCTACAGACGCAAAATGAACGTTCTTGTCTTCCGGGGGTCTATCCAAAGGGGCATTACTGTCATTGATGGATGATACGTGTGGACACAGAATAACCTGGAAACCGATTCTCTACGGCACCCACATGGAATAATAATAACAACAAGTAATATTTAAAACGTATTTGGGTTGATGCTCGAACCTCTTGATCCAGCAGCTATCAGAATAATCCAAGAGGAGACTCGCCTTCGGAAGAATTTACACAGCGGTAAAGGAGCAATCTGAATGGCATCCGAAGCAAGGCTGATGTTTACGGGAAAGGCCAAAGGCAGCATGTGCAAGAATCACTCCGTGCACGTTCGTCCCTCGTGGATCTATTTACGACATCCATGAAGGGAATCGGGATGTGTAGAGAGCAAACATGAACCAGAAGATACGACTAACACCCGGAAGGTTAATGCCGCTGAGGCTCCAGCCAACTCCGGTAGTAGAATATCGGACGATCAATTAGTGTTGGGCAGGTTTGGGACTGATGTACGCGGTAGAAGCAAAGACATATACACCATTCCCTTCGTTCAATTGCAATATGCAAACTCAGATACGCGAGATCACCACCGCAAACCACTGTACCTAATTCGAGGATAGAAATACCATCGTACGATCGGCAAGTTATACCGTAAACAACTCGGAAGCTGATACCGATGTTTTTCCTCTTTAATGACGATGTTATGTAGCGCCGAATTGGAAGAGATCTTTTCACAGATATAGACTGAATGTTAAAATAGTTGTATCCAGTCAACCCACCTACCTTCGGCGGGGCATATCTTTATTATAAGCTTCCGCAACCATCAACCCTCCCATACGGTATGATTGAACTGTATGATGCTCAATCTGTTCGTTGTTGAAGTTCTAAATACAGATTCTCAGATACAACTCTATTCCTAAGTTGATAAATTGAAACTGGGGATTTAGGGGCAGAGTATTGCGATGAGGCTGAGGATTTGAAAGATTCACAGATCAAATTCATTGATACATACTGCCTGGAACAGTTTGAGCCCTCCCAGTGAGAAATTGGGTGAAGCACTACAGTATACACGCTCATCATACGCCGCCCGCGTAAGATCAAGTATTGGATGAGAATTTTGATTATACCAAAGGCAATAAGTTACATGTATCGAATTCCTCGATCCGGATGAAAAAAAAAAGAAATTAGATATTTTATACCTCGGCATATCTTCATTCGTATGTAAATGCGTGTGGCAGGTAGCGTAGGATGAGTGAAAGCCATAGCGATGTTGACAGTTATTCTGCATCGATCCTGCTCCCTGTAAACCAATCTCCTACGATACCCTTTGATATCCTCCGCCTCTATTATATTACCAGTGATTCTATGATTTCATCTTTTTTCAACATCCGTTCCTCCTAGGGTTCCAGATCCAACGGTCTGTCCTTCATCACGCTCTTTCATCGTTTCCAAGTTTTCCCCGTCCTATCCTTCTTCTTTTGATACTCCAGTCGTGTCTTTGGTTCAACGTCTTCCAATCCTTTTATATGAGATTTCCGGAAGACCGTGCAAGAACCAACTACCGTTTGAGGTACCCCTAGAGTATTCTTCCTCCCACACTGCTGTACCCGTCAATAAAATTCGGAACAAGATATTGTCTTCTCGGCCGCACCCGTACTGCTTCAATTCGTTTAAAAGTAATTGATACTGCGACCCACCGGAAAACGAGCATTCCTACAATGGTAAGCTTCGGTAGTGATCCAATTACGACCTTGATAACTGCCCTTATATCCTTGCGTTCCGATCTTTCCATCATGCCTTCCGAAGGCAAAACTGATGTGGCCAATTTTTATTGTTCCGTGGGACTGTGAAGTTTTCAGTGCAAAGCCAGTGATCAAAGCGCCCGAGAGTTCAGGCCGGATTCTTGTAAATAGCATGGACCCATTCGAAACTGATGGGAATGTCAAATTCGCCTGAGATATCGAATGTTTGACATCAAACCCAGATCCTTGGAAATCTCATCAGCAAATGACCTGCCTTTGACCTCTAAAAGTTGCAGCATTGGAAGGGCATGGTGTCCCGTCGGTGCATCTACTTGGTGAAAGTATAATCAAGAAAGCGAAGCCTGCTATTTTGTAGTCTGCCCTTAATAGGTTCCATTATAAGTTCTACGAAGTGACTCGACCAACTTCCAGCGGGCTGCATATCGTTAGGTTTAAGGAGAGTTGCAGGCATTGTGAAACATGAAGAAAATCCATATTGCTCGAGATCAAATTAATATTTTACGATGGTGTTCAGTGTTTCTTCAATGCCCATTGCTAGTTTTGTTTTGACAGAGAAAATCCTCCGGTATACCTTCTGGTTTAATTAAACTGAGCAAGGGGCTAGTCGCGGTGGCCTTATCGAAGAGACCATATACCATTCGAGATTTTTATTGTCCATCATTGTATTGTGGGATCGGTGTCGTAAATAAACTCTAATCTTTTCCTTGATGCGTTCACTCACTTTATGTATCATAACATTGTGGACGTTCCGTAGCCTGCACTAGAAATATAGATATGCGTCTTATTTCCAAGTAATTTATATACCGTCAGTCTCATACTGGAACATCCTACACTTGGTTCAGAATTTACGCCTCATGCCCACCCTCGATCTCACCTCTTTATGGCTTGTTCCACGACCACCGCTACTCAGCCTGAAATGGAACATTTTTCACGGTGCACCGGTGGCTCTATGTACACTGTAAATCCACAAGAAAGCGCATCGTCGCGTACGTCCGTAAAAGCGCTAATAATTTATTGCTTGTTGCAATCTGTGAATGTATCGGGAACTATGTACGAACGATGTTTGCAATGGAGAGAGAGCGTGCTCAGTATTAATAAAAAAAATCACAGTTATCCACGGACTTATCAGTTATATTGCTGGCCAGTTTGTGCGATGCAATTGGGACAGGAAAACGCGGACTGAATCGATCATGTGGATTCAGTCGCGCGGACCGGTGGATCGGGTGAATAAAGCTTGGACCTACTGCAGGCCTCTTTCGACCCGTAATGACTTTCGCATGCATCGATGAGTTACATTCTCTGCCAGTGATTTTCCATTTGGGTCAGCTGTTTTTTTTTCCTTGTACGCCTGGTCTCGGTATTTCAGCTTGGCTATAAATCGGTTCAAAATTCGACCTTGATGCTGAGACCATGGACCCTTGTCTGCTAAACAATCAGTTCTCATGGACTTCCCTGAGGAGCTTCATGATTCCCACTAGAAAATAATGTGAAAATAAGGCATGTGGCATAAATTACATCCTCGGTGATGGCTGCTCATGCAAAATTGTTCTGGAAATATTTTTATTCCCATGAGCGAGAAGCTCCGAAATGATAATTCATTGGTTCTCAACGGGGTTGATGGAACGTTGCAGGTGCACCATAGTGTTCCTTTCACTTATCGTGGTAAGTTTTCGAGGCTGTAGGGCGTAGCCACACACTCATTCACATTCTGTGCTACTACGTGTTATATATGAATGTCATGTATGGTAGGATGGATAGAATAGGTGGTTGAACGTGGCAATGGAGGGAGAACGCTCAAAGGGGATGCTGTGAAGAGCCTTCACACAAATGACAGTATATGGCAACAGCCACACTTTGTTTCACGGCTGAAGCTATGAGTATCGCAAAGAGGGTGAAGGTCCGTCGAGATGCACAGCATCTCAACCTGCTCGTTTCATTCTCTTTGCTCAGCCCAACTTGTAAACCCTCTTCAGACATAAACTACTAACTGTATGCCCTACACGAATAACACATTGAACTTGGTTCTGGCGTTAGGAAAGCTAGCTTAGACGAACCATACCATCTGAATGTCTCACTCTAGCCCCTCTGCCTTGTTCCAGAGTTCCTCGTGACTGCTCCTCGTTTACGTTGGTCCGGTCACGTTGTTAGTTTGCATTAGGGAGAGGAAGATTTGCATGAGTAAATACGTGGATTTCACGGAGATGTACGAATTGAGATTAAGGCATTTCTATCTCTCACTTGGACTTGCTCATTTGAGCAAATCCATGACGACGGATGATGGGAGCATGGTCAACGGTGAGCAACAACAAACGAATCCCGAGCTGGCTAGACAAGACGAACAGCTCTAACTCTGTGGTTCTCATCAAAACAGACCCAGCAGAACTTCCTTTCAGGAATCGTTGTTCTGGCCTTGATGAGGGCGTAGAAATACCGTGAACCAACTTCCTTCCTGTTCCAATGGACAACGAAGAATAACCTCGAAGCATTTGTTTTCTTGTCATTCATCCCTTATCCCTTGACTTTCTCACTCCACTTTAACAAAACTTTGTAATCCATCAGACATGTTCTTGGATTGTGGAAAAACGCTCTTGACGTCAACGTCAAAGCTTAATTCTTTTCTTCTGCCGTCATAAGACGAACCGATGATTAATCAAAGGGTCAGCCGTTGTAGATTTTCTTATGATAAATCGCGTTTCATCCGACATAACGAGAAAATCGCGTTTCATTCAACTTGTACATACTTGTGGACATGCCCACCTGTAAATATAGATATACACATGCCGAGGGATAGCTGTTGGATACTTACTCGTTGCGCTGACAGCCGGCCCGATGACCGAGTACTTGGGGTTACCCGTAACAGCCCCAGGGACGACCTTGTCTAGCTCTGCAACACATTATTGTAATTATCCTCGGAATATACAGTGCCGTTAATTACGACCGGGAGTACTAACCACGCATGCGCACTTCTGGCTATTCCTTCCTGCGTGTATACATGTATGTATCCCACTGTGTGCAACAGAACACAACCAATCTACCTTAATACAAAGGGTCCGCGTTCATGATTTATTACCTCATAAATTGGCTAACCCGGAGTGTTCACCAGTACTTCTTTTCTGCTACCCTCATATCTCTGATAGGCAAGACAAATTACCGTAAGGGCCATCCTCTGCTTTCTATTGTTACCGAATTTTCAACAACAAATCAGTCGCGAGAAAAAAAAAGAATATATCAAATTGTCATTTACGATCGACGTTTTTCTTCACGGAGCAAAGCTGCCGAGAGCTTTTCATCTTATCGAATGACGATTCAGGAGGCTCATGAGTGAGTCAACGATTGCCGACTCCGCCGAATTGAACATTTTTCAGGAGAGCTCCGTTACCAACTAAAATAAAATTCTTTCCATATACGATTCGGTGGTGGATCCCAAAGAAATTTATTTTACCGACTGTGGTTCGAATTCATTCTATTTTGCGGATGCTCGGAAAAGTTCAGACGACCTTTGGACATTTTTTCTCCGGCAATCAAGATCCTACATTTACCGACTGATGCTGCAATCTACTCCCAGGATAAACGGAGCTTTGCTTCAGCAGTTCCGGGAATTTACCTTTTCAGTTGATCATAAACTGGTTATCCGGAAATGTCAATGATTCCGAACTTTCCAACATAAATTACTTGACAATGAGAAACGATAAGGGGAAGGGAGCGTGCGTTTTACAGTACATCATACTTGTTTTGACTATCGAAATGTATAAAAATATCGATCCTCATATTTTTTCGAAACGATTTTTTTCACCCCGATTTAAATTTTGCAGTCGGAATTTGTTTCGATTTGGAGTCAAAATATTCGTCTCTTCACGGATTTGGGAAGACGTATGAGAATGAGAAAAATCTTTTTTTTGTTGCCATTTTTGGTTTGACAGCCCGAAAGATGATTCTCTTAGTATGGCAAACGATTTTCACAGTGATGGGATATTTTTATCGACAGAATGAGAATTACTCGTTTCAATATGAACTGAAATGGGATCGATCTGTCGTGATAAAGACTGAATACATGGATTTCTTGACAATGGGCCAAGGCTCGTAGGGATACAAAGAGAGAATCGAGTGTTGAAGGGTCGAAACAATTACTGCATTCGAATAGATATTAAAGTAGGATTTCTGGCTGGCCGGATTGGTGGTGGCGACTTAATGGTGCGGTATCGTCTAGTACAATGGAATTCGGCAGTTCTACGGACCTGAATGCGGCGTGTCGTCCAGCGGTTGGAACTGGAACATTGCCTTGAAGCCTTGGTCAGGCCACTCGGAGTTAGCAACAAACTCGACGTACAAATCTGATCCTGTACTGAGTACTTCGACGCCGGCAGCTTGATTGCAGAGCAGTGCGATGGTAGGGCTGTCTGAGTTTCTTCCATCATGTACCCTGATCAAATCTGCTCTATTTATGCAACTGGAACAAAACGTGACATTCTTTTGTCAAACGAATCTTCGTGCAGGTAATGAAATGCTGTAAAAATTTTCCTATAAATGGAAAAATTATGATAAAAAAAAAAATTACTCGAGCTCGGAATTCTTGGAAAATTTTCCACTCCAAAGACCGTGGAGCGCTGCATTTATATATCGACGGGGACGAGGAATAATGACGTTGAAGAATGTGCAGCGATGCCTCATTAAATCGTTTGTTAATCCGATTAATTCCATGAATAGTATTCAATTTCAAAGCAGCTCTTCCAAGCTGCTCGACTGACGATCCTCTCGCTTACCAACCTCGTTATTCATACAGGATAACAATAAAGGACTGTCCATATCCTCCGCCTTCATCACTTTTTCCAGCTTTTTCTTTTCCAACATGCTGTGCCGCTTGTTTTTGTTTGAAAATTCTTTTTCGCTCCTTAATTAGCGTCGATTGAACACCGTATTTTCATGTACTTTAAGGAGAATATCTATACGAAGATTTTCTAATGTTTACCCACTCAAAAGTCCATTTTCCTTTATGGCGTAGCGCAAACTTTGTATTTGAGACTGTGTGCTTGCCGAGCCGACTCATTCTTCATTTTGCCACTCTCCCGTGCGAGTCTCTGTTCCTTTGATTAAGTTTCCCGCCGAAAGAGCTCTGCTAGAAACGACTCAAACGCAGAGAAAGCTGAGTCTTTCCTTCTTCGGTATATAAAAAGAAGCTGAACCGCGTTACGGTGCGAAAGAGGCAGAAAAAATCGTTGAACGAGACAAAAAGAGAAAAACGAGGCCCATTTGAGGGGTTTTCAAGCATCCGCCGAGTGCTGAATGCGGCGATAAAACTAGAAAGACTTTGTACATTGACAAAGCGGAGGTTGCAGAATGTTCAAGAACGAGCATGATATTTATAAACATGCATGCACCCACGTACCCGTACATTTTTTTTACAGCCTCGATATACGTTTTTTGTCTCCATTGCTGCACATGCATGCAGTTGCTATTTATTGGAGAAAACTGTATCGTCCATGCTGGATTCGCGCTTCCGCAGGTCGACAAAGAGCGAGACAAATGCGATCGAGCTTGCGAGCCATTAAACGACCACTGATCCCAGACCGACAGATGTTTCCTTATCTAATTAGTTTTATGGGCGCTTAATGACGGAAAAATTTATTTCATTTTACTTCTGCGTTACTGATCTTTGCTTCCAGGTTGTACAGCCCGAAATGGTGACCCTTGGAGGGGAAAAGAGCGGATACAGGGTCAGATCAGAATCTTATAAAAACGACCGAGACGGAGAAAAAAATGGCAATCAAACTCTATATACGATAAAAGTGAATTCGTCCGCATACATACCTCAATCATATTGTACATTGTTGAGGGATGAATATATGTACAAACATATATATATATATATGTTTGTATATATATATATATATATGTTTGTACATATATATATACATTGAAAGGAACCGGTGGGTTCAGAGAAGATAAAGATAGAGAAGCTTCGAGACCAGCACGAACCCTCGAGTCAGAAACACACAAAAGCACTTTTCCATCCCTAATGCTCGGCTCCTTTCCCCTGTCACCCACCTCGAGACTTTCATGAAAGATTTAAGGACATTAGAGTCGGATATAGTTGAGCAAAGTAGTAAGTACAATCCCGAGGCAAAAGCGCGAGGCCGGATTTTGTCTCTCGACAGTCAACCCCGTATCCCCAACCGCTACATCGCGTTTTTTTCCTTTCCTTATTCTTTTTTTTCAAGGACGTATGTATATATGTATACATGAGTACGATTTGGCCGAGGATAATCACGATCTACCTTAAGACTGGAAGAGTGGAGCTTATAATTACTCAAACTTCTAAGAGCATCAACGACGATGAAATGGTCTCGAAGATGTACTGTAAAGCGAGAAGTAAAACTTCCCCCATAAAGTGTATACAGCTGCTCCCTTTTTTCACTCGCTACCTCTCTGTCTTTCGCTCTTCCGTCCGTTCAATTTCTCTCTCAATATCTCCACAGGCACGTGCTAGTCTTGGAAACTTCCCCGTGAAATTCCGGATGCATTTTATTTCCGAGTTCTCTACACGTGGAATCTCAAACAAGAAGTGGCCGATTTTCAGTAGAAATTGCCGTTTTTGGCCAGACGTAAAAATGAATTATGTCCTTTCGATTCATAACGATCTGGCGGAACGATTTTTTTGAAGTAGTTTGCGAAAATTTCTACACAATATGTGAATGAGAAGAGAAGAAACGTAGCCGGGCCTTGACAACTTCTCTGACAAATAAAAAAAAAAAAAAAATACATAGGAGGCGGAGCGCTTGAACTGCGTTTTACTTGTACACGTAGTAAACTTGATTAGTAAACTTACTAGACCAACTCGAAAGTGTCGCGGACGCCACGGCATGTGAATTCCTTCTATCTTCCTCTTCAGGGAGAAACAGAGACGGTTAAAGAGCAAGTACGAGCTCTTTGTTGTCGCACATAACTCAGGGGAATGCAGTTGGCAATATTGCTTTCGTACCATATTTCACCGTAAACGTGTACGTGGATATTTCATTAAAGGACCAAACAAATTGAACTTGCGTATATAAGTGATTCTTGCCCTGCGACGCTAAAAACGACGCTTTCTTTCTTTTGTTCGATACTTTGGAGGATTAGATGAATAAATAAATTTCAAAAAAAAAAAAAAGATCGAAGTGCATGCGGCACATGATTTTTCGTCGAACAGCGCATATATAGAGTTCATATGTTCAAAAAATCGAAAAGTTGAAAGAATTAATGTTCCACACAACGAATTCTCTTAATAACTGCTCATAATATTTCGAGAGAATAAAGTTTCGTAAAACTTCGAATCGTGTAAGTGGAAACACTGAAATTCCTTGCAAAGTATTTGTTAAATCTTGATCCTAATGTCATAAGCATGAAGGAGAAAAATCTCATGTGAAAAACGTGCTGCAGAATTTCAGAAAAGGTTAGCGTTTTAGAGGCTTTCATTGGGGAGGATATTTTCCAGGCAACACAATGTGAAGCAGTCGCCGGTTGCACCACGATCGATGAACAAGTATATTATCAATCGGTGTACAAAGAGTTCGAAGAACGTCGTGTATCTAGAGTTCCTGTTACTCTTCACATATACATAGGCTTCGATAATTCGACTTTCATTGAAGGAAAAGGCATGACCGAGCCAATAGCATATCGGAAAAAGTACTGAAGGGTTTTGTGTGCTAAGCATTTTGATAAAGATCTGAATAGAGCGGCTTCGATTTCAATAGAAATCTCTCTCCTTCGTACGGTATAATATTTTCCCAAGTATGTTTCACGGATATATTTCGTTCATCCAAGTCCACACACTGATGTTTCAAGCCATTTATCAGAAACAGCACTTGGATCTGCCTCTCGCTCTCTCTCCTTTCCTTTATTTCTTTGTACCTGTCTTCCACTCAGCTCTCGTAATATCTAAGCTAGCTACTGAGTATTATTGAGCCATCTCGGATACGTTAAGGCGAGATAAAATATATCAATGCTTTCAGGACGATTTCGCAATGAATCCTGTATCCACGCGTGAAGGAGACGATAAAATGGAGAAATCGTCTCGTTCGTAAAAGCGTAAGGTACCATTAAAATTTTCACAATTATCTTATCGAGAAACTACTCGTTCGTTCGACCGAATGACTGCAGTTATAAATCCATGAGCCCCATACAGGGTGGCTCTTCTCGAAAAATTTCCTTTTGCTCAGAGTCAGTCGAGACTTTCTCACAAAAATCTCGGCTGGACAACAATTTTCAACGCAACTGTGTCAAAAAAAAAAAAAAATTACATTTCATCTCTCAGTTTTGCCTGATTGATTACAAATCGCACCCTTGACCGGTTATTCAATCGTCAAGGTCAATGTATACAACATAGCATCTTCAATGATCGCACGGGTGTACATTGATCAGTATTAATACGACGTCAAAAACTTTTTCATTATTCCTATCGATGACATTCGTGCAATTGTGTCGATTTTTCTAATGTCGTTTCTATTGATTGTGAATCTTTGGAGAGCGAAATCAGTCAAAAAGTAAAGAAAAAATAAAGACATGGTTCGGAAAGTTCGAAGTTCCCGAAAAGAGACTTCTCGGTTTGAAATTTCTCGAACATTTTGCATTCAGCGATGTCTACATCAGAAAAACAATGAAAAACGAAATTCCTAGTCGACAAATCTAATATTTCTTGTTCGTTTTTTCTTCCGGCATACGTACCGCGAATTTTGCAATGCACCAACTGCACCGCTCGTGGAATACGAGACCCTTTACATAGATCTATGGACTGTTCATAAATACACGTTCGCGGGGTATATTGGAAAAAATTCATTGCATAAATCAGCGAACAAGTACAGAGTTTCATGGAAATAATAAATAGCCCGTAGATACGAAACGCTAGTGACGAAAAAATGCAGAGCAAAGCAATACTCTGGGTCTCACAAATTTAAATGCTGGCTCAACCATGTTGGCCAAGCCTGCATTTTATTTTGGTTACATTCTTCCCCACCTCTATTACTCTTTTTTCTTTTTGCAACGTCCGCTTGAATTGATCACGAGTAACACCTGAATATTGGGTCGACTGTATGGACCACGCCTCGTTAACAAGAACGGATACACGCGAGCCTTGTTCGGTCAAAATGCTGAAATTCTATATAAGTCGCTCGCAGGAAATACGAGGACTAACCAAAACACTATAACTACGATTATTTGAGATGTTAATGGAGTCCCGAAATAATGAATCGAGAGAGATTGATTGATTGATCAGAGTTTATTTGCGCCCTAGCAGTGCTTTAGGGCATGAATGCATGACTGGCGGTACGAACCTAATGAGTCAAGTAGCGCATACAGGGCCAAGATAAAACATATTATAGTACATGAAAAGTAGAGTAAATATAATATGAGTGCAGACTTAGCAATACTTAATAACTAAAACTTAAATCAATAGCAGTGAGCTAAATTGGGCTGGTCGGTGCGAGAGAGAGACGGAGGGGGGGGAGAGAGAGGGGGAGAGAGAGAGAGAGAGAGAGAGAGAGAGAGAGAGAGAGAGAGAGAGAGAGCGAGGGAGAAATGAGGATAAAGCTGGACTCGGGTGGATAGATAGAAAGAGACGCGGGCTGTACAACTTTCTCTATGCATGTAACTTTTCAAACGAACGATGTTGTTTCGCCCCATAACGAAACAGTTAACCAGAGACTCTTGAAGTTTTCCGAGTCTCATCGAACTCGCGTATTCCATAATTGCAAATAATTCCATTTCAGAGTAACCGTTAACAACCGCGACTTTTCAGACTTTTACAGAAATACTTCCTCAATAACTAATTAATCATCTTTTCTGAAATCTCATCAGAAAAGGATGCATTTGGGTCTTGTTTCCGATTAATCTGAATCCCCGTTCTAGGTATTACTCAGCAGCAGCTATATTTCTCCGGTAGTCCAATTTTCCTCGCCCACATCGTTACCCTGATGAAAAATGTAACTGTTTAAAAAGTATCCTCGAGGTTGGCGAGATTAATTTTTGCTGACACGCTCGCATTATGTTTCTTACATGTGGCAGACGCCATTGGTTTGTGTAATTTTGATTAAACAAGACGGACGAACCTTTCGAGCTGAACACGTTCCTATAGCGACCCACCGAAGTTACTATGCTCGAGGACTCGTATTTGTGTTGTTGTGAGGAAAACATGGTCGGAGAAAACTGTGTGGAATGAGTGACGAGCAAAGATTGGCTGAGGCTCGGAGGATCGCTTAAACATGGAAGGAGGGAAACCAAGAAGGAGTGGGGGGATGGAAAAAACCGAGAAAGCAACAGAAGTAGAAAGGTCAGGATGAGACAGGAAAGAAGGAAAGGATCAGTGGAGCACCTTTTAGCTGTAGCTGGTTTCACGCAGAAGTTAAGCCTTGATAAATCCTTCGAACTCTATCCTAATTCCGCATTAAGCTACCTTAATTGCATTTGGACTGGAGAAGCCCGAAACTGACCTTCGCCACCTTGGATCTTCCAATTGTGGTTTCTCCGTTTTTTTTAGCCCTTTCTGAAGCCTCTCAGCCTGAGGGGACGCGAGCAGATCTCGTCGATGTTTTTTCCCCCTCATATCCCTGATGTCTTCCTTTGCTGTGGACTCCTTGACCTCAATTCCCTTGAGAAAATTATTTCTCTACCACAGACCTTGGTTTATTTTTTTATTTCCAATCGCAGATTTTCAATTATATTTATTGATACGATTTTTTTTTGTTTAATTCAATGAACTGACCGTAATGAATAATTTGGACAACCCTCATTCCTTTGTACTGATGAAGACTCACGTTACGTACGTCCAATTTCTTGTGAAATATACAAAGCAAATATACGAGATAGTATTCGAAATTTCTGTTGGGTTAGCAATGGCGAATCATCGGGTTAGCGATATTACCATAAAATTCTTTCTTTCTTTCTCCCTCTCTCGCTCTCTCTCTCTCTCTCTCTCTCTCTCTCTCTCTCTCTCTCTCTCTCTCTTTCTTCCTTTCCTGTGTCGTCGAATTTACTTTTATGGGGAAAAACATGATCATAGCCTACGGGCACTTTCCACCAAGTATAATCATGCCCTGGGTTATCTAAACTCCGAACGAGCTAAAAACGCACCAGAACCAAGAAATTACTATATACCTATACGTGACAATTTCTGGTCTCTGGTGAAACATATACGTAGACATACATAATTATACGAAATTATACTCGAACATTCCTAACTCGGAAAAATGCCTAGATATCACGTAACGATCGAAGAGGCTCTCAATTCCATTCTTTATCTTGGTTGCCGATTAGCAACGCTCTGGCGAATCTAAACTTTGGCCGATGCTTCGACTCCGCTCTCCGTAATATTCACTTGGTTGCTCGAGCATTCCGCGAATGGAGAAGTCTCTCCACTACGATCCATATATATTCCCATACGTGTGCAACTTGTCTACGTTGGTGAATAGCACACATGCATGGGGCGTTTAACGTCATTTTTTCATTGACCCCCTAGGCCCTCCGGATCGTTTGGACGTTTGATGTCCGTTGACGGATAAGCGAAGAATTGAGAAAACGCAATTTGTCAACGCGAACGATCTCATCGCGAAACGATTTCGAGCGAAATTTCGATCAAAGCCAAAACTGAATATTATTCATTTCTTCAGCTTAAACAATTATGGACCGTAAAGTGACGAATACTCTTCGAATTACCATTTTACCAGTGGTCACTTGAGTCACATATTGAAAATCCCCTTAAATGAAAAAGGAAGAGACTCTGATCAACATGGAAGTCCCCATGGATGGTATTCTACATATGCGTGTGTGAATATGGGCGCAGATCTACGATGGTCTATCACACTATCAGGTCATTATCTTGATCTTCCGGAAGTTGAGCATCGCTGAACTCTGTCGATCGTGTCCCATACTCTATTGAATATGTGGAACGCGCATTATGGTGGTTGACTAACCTACCGGAATAGAATACACGTCCGGTGAATGAGAGACAGAACAAGGGAGGAATCTGATTATCCATCATTAACATCAACATTTCCTATGCATTCATTTATTCCGGAAAAATAAATGAAAATAGAAAAATAAAAAAGTAACACAAACCAACGATGTGTGGCCAATTATTGACCGATCCCTCAAATGGGAAATTCCCATGACTAGTTGGAGTACTTGAGGCGCATAGTGAGCAAACATTTGAACAACTTTGTTTGATAAGTTAATGGTTCATTAGATTCGACACCCCACCACATCAGACCCCGTTATTCTTCGACTTTTGCTCTTTCGGTATATTCTCCGCTCCCTGATTCTCACCATACTACAAAGTTCATGCACATTCTCCCTCTTGATATCGATGTTTTGGCATATTCTGCTCTTGACAGACTACTGCGCATGCAATCGCCCCCGTTAGAATATACGGCCATTGAGTTGCTATCATCCTTTTGGTCGTTCATCGAGAAAAAAACAAAAAAAGACATTTTTGTTGCGATAGAATAGAAAAAAAAAAAACAAAATTTTTTGGTGCAATCGTTGAAACAAGAATCTCATGTTCTGATCATGATGGGAATTTCTTCATTCAGTTTTATCAATAAATAATATGCAAAAGTTCGATAAAAGTTGGAATTTAAAAGAAAAAAAAATAGTGAGTAGATTAAATGGAATTGTCAATGAGCCATTGAGCGAATGGTGGACAACAATCTTTATTAGATATTCGCATTAAATGCTGCTTGATTTTGATTGCCAATATTTTATTGATCAATCACATCGTTATGTTTGTTGTTGGTAGGATCAAATCTGTTATGCCGATTCCATGGAAAACGGTTCGAGCTATTTGGCATGTCAGTGTCATTGGCACGAGGCTTTACCGTGGAATATTCTCCATAAAGGAAATAAGAGAATAACTCATTTATGAGAGAAAATACATGAACACTCATTACCGGCTTTCGACAGTAATGATTTTTCTAATTAGTTACTGTTAATCGAAAAACTCGATATTTAATACAATTTTCCGGTCCGCCGTGCACATTTGCACTCACTGGCTTGCTGGCATCGCCACCAGTGGAAAAGCATGTTCAATTTTGGCTCATTAATACCAATGCATATCGAAAACTCCAAAAGTCAATAGACAATGCTTCTCAACCAACAGAACACGTTAATTATCTCTAAAAATTATAAAGACTCTCATTTCCGGTTACTCACTCGCTCTCCATCGACCTATTGTTCCGAATATCTTCGAAACACGAGAACGGAAAATGTTATAATTCCCTGTGGCCCTAAAAGTTTAATATGAACTCCCAAAATGCATTCAAACGATTCATCGATATTTCCGACTGAATAATCGTCTACTACGTTCGACATACGAGAATTACGAACCCAAACAACTCTCGGTGGCGTCAAAACTAACTGTAAATCTGGAAAATCTATTTTGCCATTGTTTCTATTTTCTTATAGACATTCTTTGAGTTTTGATCGTTCGGTCTTTATCAAAGATGTTTTCACCTTCGTTTATTATTAGTGAAAAAACAATTTCGTCTAGTCATGGGTCGTTGTTCAGTTTACCTCTCAATCAGCATGTTTGGCTTTTAATATTCACGACGCACTCTTTATAGCAATAAATCGTAATAAAATTTACAATCTGCTGTTTTTTTTCCCTTGGCTGAAATTCCCTCGGTATCGCCTTATACGCATGCCATGAAATTCGACTTGTATTTTGTGACTGGCTCCACTGTTTCCTCGATATCACGACTGCATCGCGTCGTATCAATAGCGGTGAAACTTAATCCAAGGACTCGACTGGCAAGTCGAAGGGAAACTTTCCAACATTCACTTAGGGTTTGGGAACGCTATTCGTGTGACTTTGCGTTCTCGAGACTCGGTTCTGGCGTTCGTACAAGAGCGCCCGGTGAAACTTGAAGCAAAGCTTTGTTCTCAGTGTCTCATTAGATATATAGCAGAGTGAAAAGCCCAAGAGCGCACAAGGAACAAAATTTTACACGTTAAATCGTGTGGTACGCCGTTTCCTGGATAGACGTCCGAAGCTCGCTCTCCCGAGTCCTTGATTCGTGTAAGCTACGGTGTGATTTTACGTCAGTTTCAAAGCCCTCCAACAATGACCATCCACCGAGTTCACCATCGCGAATATATTCGACCCTTTGAACCATACATTTTACCTCACATGCAATTGCCTCGGAATTTTGTACTCGAATCCGTGAGGCTCGAGGGTCACTGACTACGAATGTAACCTCAAAATAGTGGGAATTCCAACCGAATTGATTATTTTCTTGTTTTTTGTCGAAAAAAAATAAAATAAAACAATCTCAAAATCTTGGAAAAAAATTGTCCTGAATATCTCGAAAGCCATTGAGTTGCGACAAAAACTTGTAGCCCTCAAAACTAGGATTCTATCAGTCGATAAATAATTCAATTGTCACATGAGAAATGGAAAATGAAAACCGTTGAAAAAAAATGTAATCCATCGATTGCATTGTTGCAGTTAGCAATGCGAATCTCAAGACACCCTGTACACTTATCCGTTCGTTGGTGCAGACCAATAGCTCGGACTGTTAATTCGTCCTATTCACCTCCGAGTCAAATCGCGGATCTCAAGACCACTTGCTGGAAGTTAATTCGATCAATGGGTTATCGCTTGGACACTAGACGGGAGCTCTCATTTATCAAGTCATAGAGAATGAAAGATCAATTTTCAATACCACTGGATAACTGTGATTGAAGAGGAAGATCGTTATGGCAATATTTATTCCAGTCTCCAGGCTTTCTGGTTCAACCCTTTTAAATAATGCTGGCGTGTAGAGGGTCGTGAAATGTTTCATTGATTTGTCATGATTACAAATTCCTCACTTCGGGACGGTCATGGGTTGTGGTAAAAATGAGTCAAAATTTTCGATGACCTCGAGAGACAAACAGCGAAGACGCCGAAGCTAAAAACTTGTTGTTTTATTTTATTTATTTTTTTTTCGCATGTATACTCAATAATTCTGTGCAAATGAGCAAAAATGCAGAAGCCAAAGGAAAGCGTCGTTGCGGGACGAAGTTTCGAATCGATAAGTGATGAGAAAATATTGAAAACTTCACAGTTTTTTTTTTTTTTTTTTTGATCAACTACATGGACATGAGAAGAGAAGTTCAAAAAGGAAGACCGAGAGTATTGGTAAACGCGGAGAGCGTCCATTGGCGGATACGAGATAAGAGAATGATCTCACGGGTGAAATCTCGCAGGACAAAAGCTCGAAGAAGAAAAAAATTGCAAGCCGAGAGCGCCGCCAGAGAGTTTTATGTAGACTTCTCCCATGCAAAATCCTCCCGTACCTTCTGTCTTTTTTCTACCTCAAGCTTTTCGAAAACTCGATAGAAATTTCAAACGCTGACGAAAACGTTTCCACCATCCTTTTTATACAAAGTCACAACTCCTTTTTCTTTTCTTCCAAGCAATATGCAAATAGTAATTCGTGTTTCGAGACCGGCATATGAATAATATAAGAAAACCTTTTTTGCAACATCTTCCACTCCACTTACCTCAGATCACCCTTCTGTAACGATATCTTCTCAAACACGATACGAATTCTCTCCTTCGTTCTGAAACACAGCACAAACCAAAAACACACCTTAAAGGAAATTCGTTAAAGAAAAGGACGTTCATGGATTTTCAAAATAATTACTCACTGGACCAACTATTTATTTCATGCTCAAGAATCGATATGATCAGCAGGCTGATTTGGGACTCAACGAAACATTTTGCATGTTTAATTCCATTCTATAACGCAGCGTGGGAGTTTATTGCCCTGCGCAATTTTATACAGAAATTAATCTCAACCATCGTCGAGTAACGATCAGTGACAATCGACGATGAAGTAACGTTCTTGTTGTTGAAATTAACAGCGAAATTTATCCAGAATCTTTGATGAGATTTCAGTGTAAAAACTCAGTCATCCACTTATTAATAATGATGTAAAAATGATCGTTTTTATCAACAGTTTCCAAGGATACTGTATCGGAATAGTTACGTATACGTAGCAATTTAGAACATTGTTTGTCTCTGCTGAAAGCTGTTATAATCTTGTGTTTAAAATCAAGCTTGTAGCACTTTAAGTGAATAGAGTTAAAGCAAGGCAAAGTTCTGGGTTTGTATCGTCGGCATATTCCACATAGGCACATACGTGAGTATACATTTATAGGTTCACCCCGTTTGTAGCAAACAGGAGTATATTATTTGCGTATGTATTTTCAGAGCTTGGAGCTGGCTCGTTTCATCAGGAAACTAGCTCATCCTTGCCAGTGATACAGCAGGGCCTTATAACGGAGGCGTTTATACCATTTAACTAATCTCTGCTGTTGTAATTCTGTCGTTACCACAACCCGAGTTACGTTCGTACGTATATAATAATGACGATAAACGTTTCCTTCAAATCCTTGCGATATAATATTAGTTTAATATTTCTCCACGTTGCTTTTATTACGAAAAACGTACGGAGTTTATAATGAAACGTTATTGCGTCGGAGAAATTCGTTCACCATGACGTTATGGTTGATCTATGGTAAATTGCAAAGAATTTACTTATGAGAAAAATAATTAGTGATCTCGGAAATAATATGAAGTGTTTTTTTATACAGAAATATTTTTCCAGAAAAATTGTAGTTGATTGAAAGTTAATGAGTACGAAATGATCAAAGTTGGTAATAAATTATGAAAATGTCGGTATTAGTGAAAATATGAAGAATATCTTGGCACGATCTATTGTGACTCCTTTCCGTTTAGTAAGCGCGTCAGTTCGTTTGTTTTATTTCCTGGCGTGGCTCGACATTTTTTTTCTTCAGTCTCGTTTCACTTTTTTTCCGAGCTAAGCCCGCTGTCCCGGACACGGCGTGTCTGACAGGGGAACTTTCACGAGCTCCGTAACAAGGAGGTGGCTATGAGGAACGAGAAAAGTTGTTCCAAGCCGGAAGCCGCAAAATTTCTCGTGACAAGAGAGGAAACCGTTGGGCCTGGTGAAAGGCGGGGCAGGTCGGGGAGCAACAGTGAAAAGGCACGTTCAGAAACGAAAAGGGTCCAAGAGTGGCACGCTAACGAGAGCTTTTTAGAAATGATATTGTTGTATTTTACAAAGAGTGTGAAATTTATATCAGTACGTGAAAATATATTTATACCTAATTCTTTACCAACTCATTCATCTTTTCTCGAACTTTTCAAATTCATTTTTTTCTCCACCAATTTATGGCACTACTTCGAAATAAATTCGACACTTTTTTTTCTATTTTTCCATGGGTGGGCATAATCTAATAATTCTCAAAAATACAGTGAGGGCGAGAAATAATTTTGAAAATAATTCTTAAACGAATTAACGATTCTCATTAAATTGTAATTCATTTTTCTCGAATGAACCAGAAAACTTGACGATCCCGTTCAGTCAATTTCAATGTTTAGTAAAAAATGCTGAACATAAATTAACGATTGTGGCGAACAAGCATAATTTTGGTCGCACATTTCAGTTTTTTGTCTGTTCGAAAAACGTCGATAAAAAATAGTCGCACTTTGGAAGAAATTTCATGAATCGTCGTTGCCGAATGTTCCGCACTTAATAAATATGAGAAAAAATTGCATTTCTGGCAGTGCATTACCTGGCTCGAAAGAGGTACGAACACCTGACGTTTTTCGGATACGATGATGGATATTCAGGCGAATAGAAACGACCGTATTGCGGAGTTGCTTGTGAACTGACGAATTGATGATCGCACATAGTTCCAGGTACGAGTTGACCATCCGTAACGAACATTCCTGAAACCAAACGACGGCCTGGATTAACGACTATTCAGAGGCTTGGTCATAAAAAAAAATAATAATAAAAAACCTTGACCGGAGTTAAAATTCGCAGCAACACACTTTTCAGATTTTCTCATTTTCGAACTCTCGAAATCCCTTTAATTGTTAATGCAATAATTATCCGATAAAATCCCTGAACAAAGGCACCAAGCGTTATTCTCATGAGTGCAGTTATCGTTAGTTATCCTGATCCGCGTTATTTTCCGCTGCGCTCATGCGACACGAAATTATTGTCCTCCGATATTTAGACAACGTCGTCTTCGAGACCGGTTCTGCAAGGATCTGAATGAGTTTCGACGGAAATTCTTGCGAGGATATGAAACCAACGGATAAGTCTGTAGCTAAGGTGGCACAAAGGAAAGCGCCATGAAAATTCAAGGAAAATAGCATTATCCTGGGAAACTAACAATTCGAAAGGTTCGCATAATACGCTCAGGTATGGTGCATGTAAAAGCTGGAAATAGGCGATAAAAGGGATCGCGTATCGACGATCGGAAATTTGCAGGAAGACCGTAGAGCTTGTTTCTTGTATATGCAGGGAGTAAAAGTTTACAATTTCATGGTAAAAAACGGCTACGGGAGGAGCGGGCTTTATGCTATTCGCAGGAGTTATTCCCAACCACCCTCGATCTCGATCTCGATGCGATCTGAGCGAGAATATCTGCGAGCTGGACGGAATTAGATGCTCGAGACTCGATCTCGTGGGGGATGCTGTCTCCGATATATGCGCCGTCAATATACAGGCCAGACGGCGTATGGAAAAGAAGAAAAAAAGCTCCGGGTCTCCAAACCATAGACCTGATGGTTAAAAAAAATCCTACAGGCCGGCCAAAAACTTGCAACACGAAAAATATTCCAAGCTGCAGAAGGAAAGTGTATTTGAAATTCTTCCTTATGAGGCAAATACGAATTAATCATGGACAACGAGTCCAACGCACTCGGCGCCAGCGAGAAAACTCCACTCTGCCCCTTACAGCATAATTCATAACCAGAATCAGCCATGAATCCGACAGAAAAATGGTGAAGCGTTTTTCCCTCGAACATCTCGAGAGATCTATTCACACTGTAAGTCTTGGCTCAGACTCCTGCGACACGATCATCCCTATGGCTATATACTTATGTAACAAATGGATAGATCAGTGAAGACAATAAAGTTCACAGAATATCGTAGCCTGAGAGATTCGAAGATGCTGGAGAAAGTTAGAGTTGCTTCGGTCTTCCTGCTGCTCTTATCTTTTCCCTCTCTATCTTCTGCTCAGGTAACACAGTCCCGGGCGTCTCAGCGTCATGTTGCCGATTGCTGGGAGAGTATCTCGCACTTCGATATTACGGAAAGGTGAGTAGTTTCTGAGGAAACATAACCTATGCACCCCCGAATGCACCAGCAAATATTTTCATCACCCTTGCACTTTTTTTTATCTGTTTACTTATTTTCGTTTCTATACGAACGTGAAATATATTGTGTAGACATTCGTACGGCATACAACCGAATACCGTATTCACCAAGGAACTGTATGAGTATTTATTTTCACATTTATACACATGAGACTGCATGAAAAATGGCAAATAGAGAAATATCTTAAATATCTCACCATTTTTGCCGCTCGCTATACCGCATTCCTATTTACCTCGTATATACTTCGTCGAATTCGAGTATTGAGAGAAATGCGGACTAGAAAATGCTTGCATGACTGAGCAGACCCAATATTACAGCTACAGATCAGCCACGGTTCGGAGCTTTGATAGAGACGATATTTTTGGCAGCTCAACCACGAGATTCATTTGGAAGGACGATTTAAATGCTCATACATGCGAAACTCTTCAAGCCATATTCCAAAGTCCTCACACGTCCCCAAGCTTTTGCATTTTTCTATATCCAACAAATGAGTGACGCGTATTTTTCCATTCCCCCATGTCACTATTTTTTCCATAGCGACGAACGGAATTGATTTTTTTTCCACTTTCATCATCCCTCTGGTCTGGAAGGCTATGACAATTCAGAAACAATTGACCAGTTTTTTTCAGAATTCCGAGGCTTTTCTAACAGGGATCGAGTCTCTGATGCATTTTTTGTTTTTATTTCTATTGAGCTGCCATTTTACAGTTCACAGAAATTTTCATCGTTTAAATTTCAATCCAAACATCCGAATTGCGCTGCAAAACAGATACGAGATATTGCGCACTCGAATATGATTCAAGGCACTTGGAGAATTACGGGATAGTTAGAAAAATTTATTCTTTTTTTTATGAAGATTTTTATCCTAGCCGGGAAAAATTAAGAAATTAAATCAGTCATTTTTCGATTATATCCCTCGATGGTAATTCTTCGAAATTAATTTTCACCGCACACACTTTGCAAGTCCTACGCCACTGCATTGGGGAAGTAAAATTTTTACTGGGGCCACCTTTTCCATATATTTTATAACGAATCACGAGCACACGTAAAGTGATTCTATTCCATTGGAACCGATAAAAGCAGGAGACTTGCAGTAGAATAGACTCGAGTGCATAATGCAAAAGAATGAGGTGAAAATCCTTTGCGTATTATGAGCCTGCTTTGGCTTTGAAAGAGCTTTTTCAGTACACTGTCTTTATAACATCATTACACGTGAGAGTTCTCGCCTTGGTACAGACGAATGATGCTAAATAAATCTCTACTTTTCGAGATTTTGTGAATACATGTATAGGAGATGTGTGCAGGTACATAAATTTTAAGATGCCAAGTTAAGCAATCTTTCTGGAAGTGCCCTTTCGCTTTATCTCTGCACTGGTCCATCCATAATTCTGCGATATACTCCTGAGGTCGTTTTTATGGAGAAGACGACAGTGTTTTTTTTTTTTCTAGTATAAATTTCGTTGTGACCTGGTGATTGTGAGATTTTCGCAAAACACGGCAAGTTCCTTGGGCATCGTTCCGAACGATATTATAATCTTTGTTGAATAAGAAAAATAATAATTTTATCCCTGCTCAGGGGTTAATTGATTTGGAGACGAATCTGTGGATACAAACCCACTTTCTCTGTGTATTTGTGGAGAAATTTAATTGACGCCTGATGGTGACTTGATTAGTTTTATGTTCAAACTTTCAACCAGAAGCGGATATTTTCATTTCATTTTTGCAATTTTTCTACCTATACTTTCTGTTCAAAGCTCTTTTTGAATGCACGAAATCACTCGAATCCATCGGTCCCCGGACTTAATCGATTCCATGGTTATGTGAGAACCACCATGGTGGTTCTCACGGGAAACTATAGAAACCTTGTAGGCAGGCACACACGCGGCAATTCTCGCTGAGGTACAGTTAGTCAGCACCATTTAAAACTGAGCAGAAAAGCGATCAATTCAGTGATAGAAATGTCAATGGCGAGATCGAAATACCTTTGTCAAGCCGGAAGAGCCAATTCCCAACAATATTTGAAAGTCGTAACTGTTTTTTCATTCGACTGATTGGGGTTTGTTGAAATTCATTAAATAAAAGCATGTTCTTACCCTCTCTTCAGAGAAATATAAAAGTCAATTCAGCCAAAAATACGCAATCTATACTGACGAACCATATGGTGTGTAGCATAAACTCTCAAAATATAGCATTTGGATGAACAAGCAAATATTGGGCTTTGCGAACGGTTCTGAACAGAAAAATCACTTATCTGATACTTCAACAAGAAAGGCCCTGGCTACTGTGACTGTTCACGGTCTCCTGCTGACTCTGCCGGTTGTATGGGTATCGAAATTTGAAAAAGAAAAAAAATGAGGAAAACTGAATCGGGCCACTTCTCAGGGTTTGGTAAAAAGAAATGGTAGCCTTACATATATGTTCAGTCTGCTCGATCTAAAGTGCAAGTAGTATATTCAATACCTTTCTCTTCTCCTCCGTCGACGTGGGTACGTAAGACTCGACACTGAACACGAACGGAAAAGCGACTGAGAGAGAGAGAGAGAGAGAGGAGAGAAGAGAAGGATGAAAAAACCCACAATAGGATTACGACACCATGTGCGCCCGGAGGGTTTGAGAAAGGGTGAGATACCGAGACCACAGTCAAACTTCTTTACCTCCATCCAGTAACTATATATATTTTCTTTCCCCTTTATTTTTCCACTGTGGGAAAAAGATTGGCCGTAAGTGGTGTGAAAGTAGGCAAAGAAAGGATATGATCGGGCATACGTAAAGTTGTTCGTAACAGGACTCTGATTCACACGAAAATTTCAAGCAATGCATTTTTCGTTCTGAATAAAAATTGAAAAAAAAAAAGTGTTCCTAATAATGAAAATTAAACGTTCCTCTTCAAAGTTATTCATTACCTGTACAGACCAGAGAGACTTGGGTACGAGAAGAAAGCTCCGTGTATGGAAAAAAAATTTCGGCATTTTTTTCGACCAATAGAAATAATATAGTTCCAGTCCATTTTTCCGATTGTTTAAATAACTAATACCGATCATTTTGACTTTCAACAATCCGGAACGTACGACTGATTCATGTCGTTAAAGATATCGATCGTACCAATCTGTCTCTCTCGAGCTCACAACAAAGTTTTGCCAATAAAAGTACAGCAATAGTTCAGGTTTAAGTAGTAAATCCTGGATGTGATCAGACCCTTTCAAGATTTCTCGGAAACGAAATTTCTTCGTTTGACACTTTGTAGTTTGACTTTGTCTACGATCCCTATACGGTGCCAATTTTCTTGAGTCTTTGTCTATAAAACACTCTGACAATGTGTTGATACGTTTACTTTCTTCTTGGACTCGAGTTTCAGTTACAAAAGTGTTTTACGACTCTAACATTCCATTCGGATACGCCCCTTTCCTTATTTTACTCGTTCTCGGGTTTGGTCAAGTTCGAAGTCCATATTTTCGCCTCCTCCCAAGCCCACTGAGCCACTGGTGAATAAACATCGATTTCTATACTCGAGCTAAACATGATCTACGGGGCATGGGCCCCTCTAAAACAGTCAATCGCACACATGAAATGATGAGATCGAACTTGAACTTTCAGAAGAAATTACAACCAAGGCTTCCCTGGTTTGGACGAAAAAAGAGGCGGATAGCAAAGTTTCAAGGACATTAACCTTTTTCAAATATGTTATAATTAGCAGTAACTAATCTTGCACGCTAGCCAGAAAAATATCGTGGAAGGAAACCGCGATCAAAATCGATGGACTCGAGCATTACCCTTTCATTGATTCTAGCCAATTTATAAATGATTTTTTGAGCTTCGATCATGGGGTGGAATATCGAAAAACGTTTTCAATGACATCTCGAAACGTTACGATTTTTCACGACGAAGAGAACTTCTAGGACGAACTGTACGTGAAAACCGACGAGGTGAGTGTGAGACTTGTAGTCGGTGTAAAAGACACACGAACCGTAAGAAGAAGAAGAAGAGAGAGAAAAAAATCACGAGAGAGGAAAGAAAAGTGGGAATGGGTGAAAGAAAAACCAAGCTGGAAGTCAGAAAAAGGGGTTGCCCGAAGATTTCGTGACTGGAATGATGATACGGGACGCTATGAGAAAGACATCGAGGCTGTGTATATACGAAGCCGACTATCGGTTCCCTCTTACGAATTGGAGTATAAACCGCGAAATACTGGTATCCGACATGACAAGCAAGGAAATTTACCCTGGGATCTCGAGTTTCACAGAAAAGAAATAGAACGTTGACAAAAATAGCTTCAACTTCTACTACATATTTGAAATTCTTTTTCTACTATTCCCTTGTACTCGATTCATTGTGATTCGTTTTATTTTTATAAATGTAATAAATACTACGTATACATAGAATTCATCAAACAACATTGGCGATCATCTCCTAATTTAATTCAATTCTTTTTATATGCTTAAGCTCGTCAATCAAGATCGTCGATCTTAAAATGAATTAACGCAATGAAAATCAAGGATTGTCTCGTCTAGAGAATTAGAAGGACACCATGTAATTAATCTTCGTTAGGTCCTGGCCGAAACCAATTCGAAAATACCGGATACAGAATGAATTCAAATACAACAACAAAATTTAAACGGCATTGACTTTCGCATTGTTGGAGCCCAACGAAAAAAATTTCATCCACTTCTCATTTTGTGTAGTATTTCGAATTGCCTTGACTATTTTTTGACATTCAGTTTTTTTTTGCATATAATTGTCATACGCGGAGACTGTACGTAATTATTTTTAGCTATGCTTTCAAAATATAAAACAAAATAAACAATTTCGTTGCATTCGAATGATGCAAACTGTAACATCAATTTTTTTAATTTTCATTCCTCACGGCAGTCAGATCCAAGTTTACGTTACTGAACAATGAACTTAATAATAAATCAAATAAAAGCGTTGATTCCAACGAGCATTGGAGATCATTTTTGACGGTCATTGTTCATACAACGACAATGTGCATTTTCGAATGTTTTGCAAATGCAATTTCTAGAGAATGCTCGCGAAAAATTTGCATCTGACAAACAAATAAATACCGTCAAATATTGTGGTGAGGACATTGTTCCTGCCCGGGAGCTGTAATTCCTGGGAAAAAATGAATGAGCCAGCATCGAGGAAAAAGCAGTGGAGATTATTATTTCTCTGTTGGGTTATTTGTTTTCCAAATGATTCGAATTACCATTGCCGCATTGATGGAAACTCTATTACATCCTTCCTGAGCAAGTCGAGGATCGAAGTATATGCACACACGTAGTGAGTATCCATAGCCGTCACGCTCGATGATTATTTATCGTGCACGCATCACAGAAGCTGTTATTCCATTAACAAGGATTGTATGTTGTAATTGTTCGGTTAATCGTGGCCTCTGGCACGTCGACATATACCTGTGTGTCCATACTTTGAAATTGATGTTTACTTATTCATATGCGTGCAATTGTTATTTGTATTGAGCAGTAACAGATACTCGCAGAAAACTCTCATAAACTTATAGAAAGTTATAGAAAGATGATTATCAGAACGAACCACAAAAAAGACTGAAAGAACGAAATTCCAAAAAAACAA